>PVIC010037337.1:0-18128 GCA_004025085.1 Thryonomys swinderianus | reverse complement strand
AAAAAAAAAAAAAAAAAAGCAAAAATAAGATATGCAGATATTGGAAAGAAAACATATACAACTATTACTTTTTCTGGAGTATATTTCCATATACCTAAAAAATTCAACAAAAATATCTAAAAAACTTTAGACTTAGTAAACCATTGGTAGGATATCTAGACAGCTTGTGGAACAAAAGTATGTAACCAAATTAAAATTCATACATAAAGACCTAAACAAATCAAAAAACAATACTGTTTAACATAAAAAGCAGGAGCTACAAAATAATAATAGTTACAAAAGTTATAAATTTAATATTATCCCACCCAGTATAACAACAGATTTCTATCTGGAATTTGACACGCTGATTCAAGTTCATCTGAAAAACAAAACCCAGCAGGAATAATGTATTTTTTAGTAAATATAAAAATATATCCTGAAGGATTAGTAGGTGATTCAGTGTTTGTTGATACCAGAATAGTCCTGTAAATCTGTGGAACAAAAGAAATGGTCCCAAGACACAGCCACCTGTATGTGCATGATAAAACAGACATCTCCAGTCAGGAAGAGAAATGATAAACAAATTTTAAAGTGTTCAACAGTTATCTTAATCATTTTGGGGGAAAATAAAGTTTAATCACATTATGTACAACATTAAAATTAATTCTGGAGTGAATCAAATTAGAGAAGTAAGCATAAAAATTAAAGTATGGAATACTATTCTCCATAGATGTAGAATAAGTGTTTGGCAAATTCAAGATTGTGTCATTATTAAGAACTCTTAAATGTTCAAAACCAGAATGATTCCTCTCTAAGATTGGGGAAAACTATAAAAAAAACATCTAGATTGGAAAAGTCGAAATATTAGCAAACATAATTATCTATTTAGAAAACCAAAAAGTTATTAAAATAAGAAGGGACTTTTATAAGGCTTCAGAATATAAGGTCAATTTACAAAAATCAATAGTGGTTCTATATAGTGACAATGAACAAATAAAAAGTATTATTATCAAAGCCAATACCAAAAAAAGGAAAAAAACATTTAATATACATTTAATAAACTATGTATAAAACTACAAAATGTGAATAAAAGTCCACATATACTAAATGAATGAAGTCTTCCATAAACTGAAAGACATTGTGTAAATGTCAATTCTTTTCAAACCAATACATAGATTCAGGGTAGTTCTAATCAAACTCCTTATGCCTTTTATAGTTATCTAAGTTGATAGGGAAATTGAAGGAACTAAAATAAACCAGTTTTTCAGAAGAATAAAATTGGAGAACACATTTTATTTGAATTCAAGAGTTAATCTAAAGCTACAGAGATAGGACAGATTATTACTAGTGAAAAACTAGAAACATAAATTGATGGGGCAGAAGAGATATTCCAGAATGAATCAAATTATCCAGCTGATTTTTGACAATTGTGCAAAAATTATATAGAAAGGGATAAGTTTTTTCAACACACAATTTTCAAGCAATTACAGTCTATACACAAAAGGCTGTATCTCAGTTCCTACGTTGCACCACCTATGAAACTGTGATCCAAACAGACCATAAACCTAAATGTAAAACCCAGAACTATGAAGTGTCCAGAAAGGCAAAGATTTCTTAGTTATGATACCAAAACAGAAAAATTAGGCTTTAAAATATAATAATAATAATAACTTCCAGTACATTAAAATTTTCTCTGCAAAAGACACTTAAAGTGAGAAGAAAAACCATAAGTTGGAAACAATTATTTGCAAATTATATATTATCAGGAATTTGTATTAAAAAATGAAGAACTTTTCAAATTCAATATAAAAGAGCAAACAAAAATTTTTAAATGAGCAAAAGACTTGAACAGACATATCACCCAGAAAGATCTGTAGGGAAGGCAAATATGCATACAAAACGATACTTGAAATTATTGGTTGTTGGGGAAATGCAAATTAAATCTATAATGAGGTACCACTACCTACCCATGAGAATTTGTGTGTGTGTGTGTTTTAAAACTCGACAATACTAGCTTCAAGGCAACTAGAAAGAGTATAGCTGCTTGGGAAGACAGTTTGGCAGTTCATAAAGTTAAACACACACATGCACACTCACACTACCTGATCCATTAGTCCTCTAGGTATTTAACCACATGGGATAAAAACTTCTATGCAACTAAAAACCTAATGCCAGTGTTCATAAGGTCTTTATTTATAATTTTCCCAATCAGAAATAATTCAAATTTTCTTTAGAACAAATTACTGTACTTCCATATAATGGAATGCAGGATAAACTGGCAATAACAAGAGGCAAACTTTTATACCGAACACACACAGCTGTCACTGCATTATACTAAGTGAAAGCAGTCAAATAGAA
Source organism: Thryonomys swinderianus (assembly GCA_004025085.1). NCBI lineage: Eukaryota > Metazoa > Chordata > Mammalia > Rodentia > Thryonomyidae > Thryonomys > Thryonomys swinderianus. Next base: position 15,791 of record PVIC010037337.1, on the reverse strand, counting down.
GCTACATCTTTATGTTTCCATTTTATGAGAAATTCCTTAAAGATATTGGTGACTTCCCAGGCTGGAGTGAGAGGAAGGGCAGGCTTCTAGTATATTATGTGTTTCGTTCTGTTGGCGGTTATACAGCTGTATAAATTTAAGATCACAGAGTGGTATACCCCACAGAGACTTTTATTCCATGTAAATTTAAAAATATTAATTTAAAAATTGCTGTGAAAAATTAGGACTTCTTTCTAGTTGTTCATTACAATAGAAAGACATAAATTCCAGAAGCTATGAAGTAAAAGATACACAGATTTGAATCCTACAAAATGTAAACTTTAGGAAAAAAGTCACCATAAATTACAAAGTCAGATGATGGATTCATTAATATAAATTTTCAGCAAATATCTAAGATAAAGGAATAACATATATAATAAAAGAGTGGCTACATATTTTTATGAAAAGAAGACCATCTAAAAGACAAGGAGTTGAAGTAAATGAAATACAGGAAAAGATAGAGGGAATTCACATATTCAAAAACATCAATAAATATGAAAGATTCACAGCCTGACTATCCAAAGAGCTATGAATTAAAGCAATACATAAAATAATTTCATCCATCATATAGCAAAGCTTTTAATGATCGCTGAAACTTAGCATTAGTATTGGTATACTCTGAGGCAACAGCCACACCCATGGAGATTTTTAAGTTATAAACTAGTGTAACTTTTGAAGGATAATTTTACAGTAGTTACTAAAAGATTAAATGTGATAGATATTGTGAAAAAGTAAATATTCAAAGGGAAATGAGGTTTAGGGGTAAGTAATGAGGTGAAAGAAAAAATGTGATGGTAAAGAAAGGGAAACAAAGCTTATGTGTCTAGGGATGGGGGGATTGTAGGGTGGGTAGAGGGAGGGGTAAAAGAGAATGAAGTCATGTCATATATGGGTACAAATTCTCAATGTTGAGCATGATCATGATGTGTGTGTGTGTGTGTGTGTGTATAATGTACCAAGAAAGATTCAAATTTTAAAAAATTAAATGTGCCTACTTCTTGACTCAGTAATTTCACATCTAGGCATAAAACTATACAAATATTTACAGAGGTTTATAAATATGTATGTAAATGTTTTATTAGGACATTATTGTAGTGAGAAATAGGAGCCAAATTAAACATTAATCAGCAGGGAAGAGTTTACATGAATTAGATAGATCCATATCATGGATTATTACTGCTATCACAGTACAAAAGATACAAGTACTAATATAGTACTTACAATGAAATCTATCATTAAATGGAAGAAGCAAATATGGTAACAGGAAAACAAGAATGTTGATCCTAGTTATGTTTTTAAAATATCTGGAAATGTGTGTGCACACATACATGTGCACAGACATATCCATACACACAGTAAAGGTTTGATTAAGTGCACATCAAAGTTCAGTTCCCTGTTGGAGTTGGGAGTGGTAGGATTGAGGGTCATGAAGGAAACTGGCATGTTTTCACTGTATATACTTCGGTCTTATTTGATCTTTTGAAAAGGTTATTTTCATTTGTACATGTTTACAGTACATAATGTTTACATTCCTTATGTGGAATTGGTATGTGTACATTTGAACTTTTAAAATGCAAAATATTTATGTGTTAACCATATGATTTTTTAAAATTAATGCCATAGAGGCATAGTTCAAATATATTAATACCTTTTAAAATTAAGTACAAATAGAAAAAATTATGATAAAAATTTCCATATTATGAATGGAGAAAAAACTAAATTTGATTATAATATAAAAAATAAAGAAGTATTAAAAATAGTAACCATAAAATAAATAGGTAGAACAAAGATCAACTATAATTTTTCTCATACCTGTGAATGCCCTAAAAATATCCATTGGAAAGTACAAGACTCCCAGTTTGAGTAAAAAAGGAAGGAGGAGAAAGAAAGATTTAATTGTAAGATGTTCTGAAATTGACAAAGAAAAGTTATAAAGTTTACTTGGCAAAAATATCAGAGACAAATGCAGTGACAGAGAACTTATCCACAGGAACCAATACTATATTAAAATGATAAAAATTGAATTCAAAGTCTGGATACAAATGGAACAAAGGGAATTATTTCTATATTGATATGTTAGCAATATTTAGAAATGGGAGATTTCTAAGTGGTTGACTGAAATAACCAAGCAAGAGAGTCTAGAACATAAGCATTCCTGCAGGTTTGTTTATATTGTGGTTAGTTATATTCTGATGCCAATTTACTTACAGTGAAACTATATAGTCTGCAAATTGCTAGTGCAGAAAGATTTATATTGGTCTGAAAATGTTATGAATTAGGAAGTGAAAACATAAACTATATACTATAATTATTAATGACCTCAATTTTTTTTAAACTATAACAAAAGAAAAAGGGGCCCACGGCTCACAGAGTCAGAGCCGTCTCTGTGCCTGGTGAAGATGACAGACAGTGGTCCTGGAGCAGAACAGGCCCATATACGCATGAGGACCCAGAGCTGGGTGTTTGGGCTGGGCATGAGATGCCTACCTTTCTAAAAAATTATTTTATTTTTTAATTGAATTTTTATTGGTACATTTTATATACACATCATGATCACACTCAATATTGAGAATTTGTACCAGTATATGACATGATTTGATTCTCCACCTTTCCCTACCTATCCTACAACCCCTTTTCCCCCTATACACATAAGCTTTGTTTCCTTTTCTAACATCATATTTTTTCTTTCCCCTCATTACTTACCCCTATCCTTTTCCCTTTGAATATTTTCTATTTCACAATATCTATCATACATTCTAGAACTCATTTACATCTTCAGATTCTCATATCAAAGAAAAGGTACAATATTTATACATCTATGGCCTGTTTATTTCACTTTTGAGTATATCCTCAAGATATGTCCAATTGAGTACAAATGACTCAAATCTATCATTCTTTATGGCAGAGTAATACTCCATTTTATTAAAAAACCACATCTTCTTTATCCAATCTCCCGTTGATGGGCATTTGGATTGTTTCTAAGGTTTAGCTCTCACAAACTGAGCTGTCTACCTTTAATCAGCCTTTGGCTGACACTCTCCCCTTTGCTGTCCAGCCTTCGAACAGGCTGTGTTTCTGAATCCCCAGGACTGAACTGCCTAGTGCAAAAGTGTCACCTCTTTTTCTGAGTCTTGTGTCTACCAACTTCAGTCAGCACAGCTTGTGTGATTGCAGTGTTTGGTTCAGTTCTTGATGCTGTGGGATGTCCCGAGGTGTTATATGGGGCCAGACTGGCCAGGGAGTCTAAGGGATCATGGGAAAGTGCTGTACGTCCGAAGGCACCAGATCCAGCAGAAGGAAGCACAACCATGGCTTCCTCTGGGGGACAAATGGCTATAGGTTTTGCAGCTCCCACTGGAAGGCTTACCATCTGTCTCTCCTGAGAACATCTTCTTAGCTTCTCCTGGGATTGGATTGTTAGGGTGCCAAGAATGGAGTAGAGTGGTAGAAATTTGAGAAAATATTGCAGTGAAATAATTAGCTCTGGATATGTGTAAACCATGGGCAATGGATACTCCTTTGACCTAATCTCCAGGTGGCATATCGCCTCTTCTAGTATGCTGGATAGTATCCTGAGGCCAGAGAGCGGTCCCAGGTTGTGTAAACTACAGGACTCTCTGTCCTCTGAATTACCTAGTAGCATTAGAATTCAGAGGTGCGCTTCTGTAATCCTAGCACTGAAGAAGGCCGAGGCAGGGAGATCTCAAATTTGGGTTCTCTCTGGGCAATGTAGCAAGACCCTGTCTCAAAATTTTAAAATTTAGAAAGGGTTGGAGATATAACTCCATAAAAAAGCCCTGAGTTCAATCCCCAGTACCAGGAAAAAATAAAGAGGCATCCTACTACCAGTAGGGACAGAAGCATTAAAGTTACTGACACAAGGGGTTAAGGAAGAGACTGGATATTGGTAATAACTCTCACAACCCCTCCCACTCTAAATTTCTGTAGTGGTGGCCTGGGTTTGGGGCATTAGAATGAGCATTTTAGCAAGTTTCCAGCTAGTACTGCTGCTTGCTGGTCTAGGGGACACAGCTGAAGCAAGCCTAGGGCCCAATGGGTAGGCTTTACCTGAATGCATGGAAAATTCAAGACCTTTCCCTGAATCCCAAATCCTACATCCCGTGTTAAGGACCCCTAATTTAGAGGTTATTAGATAACGGAACTGTGCTGCATTGATGGGAGGGGTTGACCCGATGCTCGGGTATAGATTCAGGACGGTTACATGTTAAAGGAAATAATAGCTACCCAAATTTTAATGTTACTCAAGTTTCTTCCAACATGTTGGAGATTTCTTCTGTGGATTTCTAAGGACTTATTCCTCAGCCTCACCATCAGCTGAGTCCCTTCTCTGAGCAGTCACCGGCGACGCTCGCTCCTTTCTTTCCCCTGCACGTGCCCAGGAGCGTGAGGGGCGTGTGGGCCTTCGTCTCCTCTCTCCTTCCCCTCACACCTCCCAGGCGGTGCGGAGATGCAGCAGGCAGTGGGGTGTCTTTTGCTTTGCCTGTCCTCTGGTCCCTTCCTGGTCAGATGCCCCAGTCTGCCCTGGGGAGCTGCACCCCTCTAATAGAAATGGATGCCAAAGGGCTGTTACAGGGCCCACCAGCTGAGGCCAGCCGGCCTTGTCTTCCTGGACCCTTTCTGGGGGGAGGGCGCTGCCTGTGGACCTCAACAGCGGCAGACAGGCTGGGCAACCGGGACTGTCTTCCAGCGCCCCCTCTTCAGCAGGTCCTTCCTTTCTTTGACCTGCTTCACGTCTTCCAGTAAATCCTGTTGCCTGGCAGTTAGTCATAGTCTTGCTTGTATAGATAAAGAAAGGGCCGCCGTGGGGGTTTGGGATCTGGAAAGGGATTATATTTTAGCAGTACCAGTGATGTAAAGTATATTAGCAGCAGTCTTGCTGATTTACAAAAGACTTACCGCCCGCCACAGGCCTGTCTGTCTGCCTTTCCTAAGACATGCTGCGCACCCCCTGCTGCCCTGCCTCCCTCCATCTTCAGCTCCCCTGTTCTTCAGTGTCTCCTTCAGAGCAGCGCCGCCCGCCCTGTCTCCTTCCCGGCCACATCATGGCTTCTGTCACGGTCTTCTTTCATAATAGATAATTGCCTCCTAAAGAGGAGCAACCATGGAGACAAACTGCTGTTCAAAATTTAGAGCTTTCGCACCCTGCCCCAGATTGAGTGCCTACTATGCGCTGGGTCTTGGGCATGATCCCATGCAGCAAATAGTTGTGTCTTGTGAATGCTGGATTAACTGCTAATAAACTAAAGAAATACTGCTTTATCGACCATGAGAATGACTTATTCACTTTAATGTAAGTAACCTATAAATCTATTGGGATAGGGACTGTTACAGCATGGCATGAGGCCTTTTCATGTTTTAAAAAACACTTTTAAAGTATTGTAAAGCAAAAGTTAAAACCTATATTCACAAACCTAAAATATTTGTTCTCTGGCCCTTTGCAGAGAAAGTCTGTTGACTTCTGGATCGGAATACTCTCATAACAGGTGGCAGAGACTGAGCTAAAAGACCCCCAGGCCCTACCTTGGGCGGCTTGGCGTGAAGGTGGCATATTGTGGTCAGGAAGCTCTTCCCTCCTGTGGTTGAAAATATGGGGGAGGGGCTCTGCAGTGGCTGAGCCCAACAGAAAAGTGTGGAAGGTACAAGGTGGGGAGAGGCAGACCGGGAAGTGGGGCCCTGCCTCCGTGGTCCCCTTCAAAGCCTGTGTATGCACTTCCAGGATAAAGAGGGTATGTGGGGGAGGGAGGGCTGTGGGTTCAGCAGTGGGGGAGGTACGGGTGAGAATAACCCAGTTTAGCAGACGATAAAGCTCGCAACAGCTCCGGCTCTCAGGGCAGCGTGTCTTCCTGAGCCTGTGCTTACTGGCTTCTCTGAAGCTGTATCCACCTTGCCCCACTCGCTCACAGGTTCTGTTCTTAGTGCTTCGCAGCCTGTCTGGGATACTCTTAAACTCCCTGCTTTGTCACGCTGGTGGGGTCTATTCCCTGCTTGTCCAGTGCCTGGCTGTGCTTCTTTAGTTCCTGCTGATTGACTCCCAGGTGCTGGGGATTTAGCTCAGTAGCCTGGTGACTACCTTATAAGCACAAGGACCCTAGTCCTGATAGGGAAAAAAAAAAAGAAAAAAGCAGATTGACTCCAACAAACCCTGGCTCCTACTACACATTCACAGGGAAAGAACCTGGAAAGTCCTCATACCTGCTTGAGAAGGAACTCCAATCGGTCAGGAAGGGGCTGCAGTCTCTCCAAACTGAGCTTTCATGGAAATGGGACCTTATTTTACATCCTAAATAAATAAAATGTAGACTGTAGGGGTATCAGAACCAGATGGCCAGCACATTTACCTAGAATGCAGTGACTTACTGAAGGTCTCTTACGGAACACAGACTCAAAATGCAAGGATTGGGAAATACCGTGGTCTGGTGATAAAAATGCCATTCTAGGCATACAGAAACTCCTAACTGCGCTGTCTTCATAAAATTAAGAATAGTTCACACTTAGCTACTGTCCACACACTTTTGTGCAATTTTCTGCATAATTCGTTGAGTGAATTTATAAGCATTTACTGTGCACTATTTTGAACATTTACTATGTATTGTTTGGGTATTCTTCAGAGCTTTTTTTGGTACATATTATCTCATTTCTAGAAGGCTTCTATGAAGTAGGTCCTGATTTTCATCCTCTTATGTCATACAAGGCGTCAGAGCCATTGAGAAGTCCAGTAACTTGCTCAGGGTCATCAACTCAGTGAACAGTGGCCCCGGGACTTGAGCTCCGGCAGCCCCTGCGCGTCTCCAGACCCTCCGGGGACCCACAGCACAGCACAGCACGGCGACCATCCGCCCTGCCTTTCTCGGCGGTCTGCGGCCCCGGGTTGGCAGAGCAGGAATCTGCTTCTGCATCAAACGTTTGGCCGCATCCTCCTCTGGAGGCATCTTCGCCCTGGAAACACCCTCATCTGGCTCCCCAGCGATCTCAGCAACGGTCCCCGTGCTTGAAATCATGTCCCTTCTGAGCACAGCTGCCACTTTAATTCTCGATCATGAGTCTAGTGTTTCAGGGAGACTTTATTGTGGCTGTGTCGAAACCCTCAGTAATCCGACAGTGCTCTTCTAGTCATCAGATAATTTTTGTTTTTTTATAAGTCTGGAACTTCACCTATTAGAGTATCCTGTAGTGGCACAGGATTTGAGGGAGAATGTTAGCCTTTCAGTTCAATTAAATGAATCTCTCTCCTGTCCATCTCCCCCTCTCTTTCCCTCTTGCCCCCTCTCTCCTCTCTCTCTGTCCTTCTCTCCCTCTCTCTCCCTCGTCCCTTTCTGTCCCTCTGTCTCCTTCTCTGTCCCCCTCTGTCCCTCTCTCCCTGTTTCTTTTTCTCTCCCTGTCTCCTCCTCTCTGCCCCTCTCCCTCTCTGTCCCCTTCTGTCCCTCTCTGTCCCTCTCTCCTCCTCTATCTCCCTCTGTTCCCCTCTGCCCCTCTCCGTCCCTCTGCCCCCCCCCGTGTCCCCCACCTCTGTCCCCCCCTCTCCCGCCCGCTCTCCTCCCACTCCCTCTCCCTCGCCTCCTCCCCCCTGCTCTGCTGGGGATGAAAACCAGTCTCTCGCCAGGCAAGCACTGTACCACTGTTATCAACTAAACAAGTATCTTTGCACAATATAAAGACTGGAATCTGAGCTGGCAAGGGAGACAGAAATGAGCTGTGGGTAAACTTCTCTTGTCCTCGAGGCAAGAGACAGACAGACAGATGTGGGATGTAATCTGATAAGGGAAGCGACACTACTGCTCTGGCCGAGCACCCAAATCAAGCAGATGCAGCCGGCTGTGAGGCGGGTGGGGGGACTGTGCAGGCCTGGAAGAGGCGCGCAAGTGGTCACAGTGGTTAAATTCAGAGCTTCTCAGGTGAGCCAGGCAATGTCTCCTGGAGAGCCTTGAGTTGGTTTTTTTGTTTTGTTTTGTTTTTTTAATTCCTAGAGCTATTTTGGTGGGGATTTGTTTCCCTCCAGTGGTTTTATCAGGAAATGCAAGTTTACATCTTTGTATCATGTATGTATTTGGTCAACAAATCCACGGAGCACTTGCTGTCTACTAAGCTTTGTATTTGGGATATGGAGACACAGACTCAACTTTTATGAAGTTTATCGGGAGCGCACAAGGCTCTGGTGACTGAAGGCAAGTCAAGACTTGTTGAGACAAGGAGACTGAAGAATGATCCCCCAAGTCTGCGAAGGAAGACGTGACTGAAGTGTTTGATGCGGTGCCGTGCCTCACTGCACATCTCCTGTGCTCTGCGGGGCGTGATGCACACAGACTGCCGAGAAAGGCACAGCGGGAGGCGGCTTTTCTGTAGCCTCCTGCACTGTCTCCAAGAGGCACAGGCTCAGGGCCCAGCCCACCATTCACTCATTTGTATGAAACAGAAGTACAGTGACCTCGCACACATCTGGAGGGATGGGCTGAAAATAAAAGAAGATTTTCTGAAAAGGTTAAGATGTGATCTGAGTTTTTAATAAGAAGTATTCATTCCTTTTCTTCTATAAAATAAAAACAAATGTTTATTGTGGAAATAGAAACACATTAAAAATTTGTCATATTATTTCACCACCCACAGCATTTTCTACTAGTATATCTACTCAAACCCCTTTTATATATACTTTTAAATAGTGATGATGTGTATAACATTTTGTAATCTTCTTTAAACGAGTTGATATGTTCTAAAACATAATATACTAATGCAATCTTACAACTTTCAAAATAGTATCAGCTCTTTTCCCACTTCTATTTTTTCAAATGAACTTCAGGATCATTTTAGTTTTAAAATCTTATTGGTATTTTAATTGTGAGAAATACAGAGATATATTTGAAGAGATTTTATAATGTTATATATTTCTCTCTAGTATGTAATACATCTCTCCATTTGTTTGGATTTTCTCTGTGTTGCCCCAATCAAATGTTAGAATTTTCATCTTAGGGTTAGCACTTCAACTAAAAGGTTTAGTTCTAGATTAAAAAAATATTTTTAATGAATTGGCCACTGGATTCTTTCAATTCATTGTTTTTCTGTTATGCTAATAGGCATGAAATATGACTGAGTTTTAAATATTTTGCCATCTTATCAATGTCTGCACCACCATTTTTAAAAGTTAATTCTTTTCTCCATTTCCAATCACAACATATGAAATGACTATTTTAGATCAGTCTCCCCAACATGAGTCCTCTTTTATTTTTATGGCATCGGTACAAAAGTCCATTGTTACACTAAATAATATAGACACTTGTTTTGTTTTGCTGCCTCATTTCTGTTTCTTAGATGGATATTTTCACATCATACCTAATTTATTATTTTCTTTTTAAATTTGCAATAGATACTATTTTTATAAATGCCTATTTTGTATCTGCATATAGTTTTCTAAGCATAAAAAACTTAAAACATAAAAACTTAGCACATAAAAGATGACTTAAAACAACAGAATGTATCGCATGTTTCTAAAGACCAGAAATTCAGAATGAAGGGATCAGGAATGTTGGTTTCTTCTGAAGGTTTTGAGGGAGAATCTACCCCACACCCCTTCCCAGCTTGTGTGGAAGTTGGCCTTGGACTCTCTTTGTAGCCCAGGTTAGCCTCAGATTTGCAGTCCTCCTGCTTCAGCCTCCCAAGTACTGGAATTACAAGTGTACATCACCATATCTGGCAAAAACCATTTTTTAAAAAATAAGGTAGCATCCATAGGTTCTTCGTGGATTTTTTTCCTAGGGGCTACCACTCATCCCATTACAGTGTGTATAAATAAAATATTTTTAATTTCTTCAATACATGAGTTTCTCCTCCTTCATCGGCCCCTTTTCTCTTTCCTAGGAAAAGTCTCTTTCTGCAATCTTACTCTTTCTGATCATGTTTCTCAGATCTCCACTTAACAATCATTCTTCAAAGATATCCCTGCTAGAGTTAAAGCCCCAGTTCAATGCTCCTTCGGTGTATTTGTGTACTTTTCCACAGCCCCTGAACATTTACCATTATATGACTCACATTTCTGTGTGATTATTGGTCTCGGTGACTATATATATTATTGGTCTCAGTGAAGCTAGGGGCTATGTATAGCTAACACTATTTATCCCCAGAGATTGATGCAATAAAGACAGATAGAAGGCTTAAAATATTTTAGTTTAGTTTAGTTTTAGTGAAATAAACTAAATATGCTGAATTAAATAAAAATTTCCCCCATTGAACCACTCCATCCCTGTAGCAAATGGAACTTAGTTGTACTATATTATCCTTTTAATGTCAGATCTTATGTGTTAATATTTTATTCAGATTTTGTGCATATATTTAAAAGTGAGTTTGACCTTTTGCTGGTTATTACTTCATTTGGTTTGGGGAGCAGAATTAAGCTAGATAAATAAAATGACTTATGTGCCTTCCAGAAGTTTTAAATAACATGGGAAACACAAACCACCTGAGTCCATTAACCCTTATGTCTGGTTAAACATCACTTCTTGCATTATTGTTGTTTTTCCATATCTATTTTCCAACTGTTTTGGTTTCTTTCTAATTCCTTCTTAAAGATATAGGAAATATCCATCTTAATTAGACTTTCAAAAACTGAGTAAGAGTATCATAAAATCCCTTCTGTAGTATTTAAACTCTACCCAACACCTCTAGTGATGTGTCATTTCTCATCACTTATGGTTTCTTTATTGTTTTACCTTTTTTCAACTGATTTACTATGATTTTTTCACATGATTTTTAAAGAACTTGAACAACTCTTAAAATAGTGTTATCAAGGTATAGTTTACATAACATTTACCTTTGATGAGATATATAATGCAGTGACTTTTGTCATTAGTACAGCCTTCAGTGTCAGCTTTACAGTGCCCCCGTGTCCCTAGAAAGCTCACCTATGCCCCCCCAAGTTAGTCCACTCCCAGCCCAGGCAACTGGTAATCTAGTCGTTGTTCTATTGTTTTGGGGGGGCGGGGGGATTCATATAAGTGGAATTATACAACATGTGCTCTCTTGCATTTGTATTTCACTTTGCATAGTGATTTTCAGACTTATTCATGACAGGCATGTGATAAAAGTTTGTTCCTTTTATCCCTAATATTCCACGGCATGCATATCTCACATTTTGCTATCCATTCACCAGGTGGTGGGCATTTAGGTTGTTTCCAGTTTTTGTCCATCATGATGAATGCTGCTATGGAATTTGTACGCAAGTGTTTGGGTGGACACTGGTTTCCCTCTGTGGCAGAGACCTAGTGTTGAACTGCAGGGTTGTATGTTAATTTTATTTGTGATACACTTTTTAAGAAACTGTCACCCTGTAACCCGAAGAGGCTGTCTCATGATCCTGTGCAGTCTCGCCAGCATCTGCTACTGTTTGCCTTATATAGGGCATTCACTTTACTGAATATGGAGCACTGTCGACTGTGTGTGTGTGTGTGTGTGTGTGTGTGTGTGTGTCTTGATGGCTCATTTCCTTTTCTCATTGAATATTATTTGTGTGAATACAGCACAATTTTGTTTATTGATTCACTTTCTGAAAGACATCTTGGTTACATCTAATTACTGGAAATTATGGAAAATGTTCTAAACATCCATGGATGGACTTTTGTGTGGACTAAAGTTTTGAACTCACTTGGGTAAACATTTAGCAGTGTAGTTTGCTGGCTTGTAATATAAAACTATATTTACTTTTGTAAGACACTCCCACAATGTTGTTTATGGTATTTTGAATGTCCACCAGCAATACGTGAAAGTTCTAATTTCTCATATCTTTTCAGCACTTGATGTTATACATTTTTTTTTGCATTTTAGGTATTTTAAGAATGTGAGAGAATCTCATTGTTTTAATTTTAAATACCTAATAGCAAATGATATTGAATATATTTCCTCATGTATATTTATTGTTTTATTTGGCAAGGTATTTGTTCTGCTCATTTGCCTATTTATAAATTCAGTTGCTTGTTTTCTTATTATTGAATTTTAAGGCTTCTTGTATATTTTGGTTATACATTTTCTGTCAAGTGTGTTTTACAAATATATTCTGCCCATCTGAGACTTTCTGTCATTTCCATATAAGTTTTGGAATAATTTTTTTCTCGCTTCCAAAATGTATTTCTGGGGATTTTTTTTTTTCATTACTGGGGATCGAACTCCAGTCCTTGTGCATCCAAGGCTGGCGCGGTACCACTTGAGCTAAATCCGCAGCCATATTTCTGGGATTTTGATAAAATCTGTATTACCAATTTGAGGAGAAGTGACAGCTTTATCTTTTTCATTCTTTCACTCTATAATATGCCACTCTCTTTTCTTACATCTACTTTGATGTCATTCACTAGTGGTTTGCAGTTTTCAGAATATAAATTCATATATAAAAGATATATAGGGCTGGAGGGTTAGCTCAGTGGTTCCAGCGCAAGCGCAAGGTCCTGAGTTTGATTCCTGGTGACCACATACAATGCTGGGCATGGAGACTCATGCCCACCGGCAATCAATACCACATACCACAGTGCCAGGCGTGGTGGCTCACGCCTGTAATCCCAGCACTTGGGAGGCAGAGACAGGAGGATTGCTGAGTTCGAGGCTTGCCTGGGCTACATAGTGAGCTCAGAGCCAGCCTGAACTACAAAGCGAGACCCTGTCTCAAAAAAAAAAAAAGATATATAAAAATCTACATATTTTTAGATTTATATGTATTTTTCCTGTTTAAAGAATTATAAATGGCACTGTATTTTAAAATTCTGGTTTCCTTGGGGTGCTTGCTAGTATATAGTTTATTTTTGTATGTATCCTGCTCTAGTATATTGGAACCTTGTTCCCTTATTAATTCTAGGAAGTTTTTTTGTACATTAAATGCAATTGTCTATGTAGGTCATTATGTCATCTGCAATTTGGGATTGCTTTATTTCTACCTTTTCAATCTGTACCTTTTTATTTCTTTTTCTTTTCTGGCTTTATTTTCTTTTCTGGCACTAAGTCAGAATTCCAGGACTATGGTGAATAATAAGGGTGAGAGAGGCATCCTTGCCTTGTTCTTAACTTAAGGAGGGACTATTTGGTCTTTCACCATGAAGTATGATGTTAGCTGTATTTTTCATTCACTTTTATTTGGATTTATCTCATGCAAAACTCATTCTTGCACTGTGTTTACTTCTTCAGTTTTCTTCTTCCTCTTCTGGGTTAGCATAATTGGTTCTTTTTCAGTAAGAGTCATTACCACGTGGCGGGGGAGCTCCTGCATGGATCCATCCCCCACCCCACCCCGGTACAGTGGCATCTTGGAAGCTTCATTCACCTGGCTATGTTCAGTAAACCAGACCTGATGCATGTGCCACACAAATTACGCGCTCTTTAGGCTGCAGCCCATGTCTGGCACATTGTTTGGGTTGGGCACATGGACCCACTGCACCACTGTAACACTAGCATACTACACACTGCTTCTTCAAAGTGACGTCTTTCAGATACCTGGTGGCTTTTCAAGTAGGTATCCTCAACGTCCTGGACTGTTGCTTGTGTGTTCTTAAAGTGGACATGAAGATCTGAGGCTTTTGATTTGCATGCTTTTATGGAGTTTCTGAGTTAAGTGAATAGCAAAACATTTTCACAGATCACCTCAGGCCACTCATAGGAAGAGCAAATCTGTAGGTTTTCTCATATCTGAATTTTATTGAGCTGAGGAAGTGTCCCTGTATTTGTGGCTTTCTGAGAGTTTTTACCATGGCTGTATGTTAAATTTTGTCATATTTTTCTGCTTCTTTTGATACAGTTACACAATTTTTCTTTAGACTGTTAATATGTGATCACATCGACTAATTTTTAACTAGTTTATTTGGGGAAAAACACTTGCTTATGGTGCATACTTTTTTCCCATTTGTTAGTATTTTGTATGATACTTTCTGTCTATGATTATGAGTGATGATAACTTCAATCTCCTCTTCTTTGTCAAGTTTTGATATTAGGGTGGCACTGGCCTCATAACTGAGTTGGTTATGTACTGATGTAGTGTTAATCCTTTAAATATTTGGTGGAATTCTCTGATTCTTTACTGTGTCCTCTCCATTCTGCTATTGAACTCATGCATTGGGTTTATAATTTAGGTTATTATATTTGTTTCACACTTTTCATTAATGCTTCTTATGTATTCTATTTTCTTCCTTTCATTCTTTTCTTTTACTGATACCATCTTTTATTTCCTTTAAGTATTTTCATAATTGCTCATTAAGGTTGCTGAGGTTTTTTTCTGGTGTAAGGTAGAGATATCATTTTTTATACAAATGCTCAGATTTCTTTGAAAAGGTTCTTTTCCTCTGGTTTACAGTTATAATTTAGTCATTAATCAGATGTTTCTATTTCCTGGTTCTCTGCATCTTCTCCCTGACTCCCACTCTGTTTATTAATCAATGTGCATATTCTGTTGGTAATACCATATCTTCTTCTTGTAGTTTTACAAGTTTTCATGCCTAGTTCTTTTCCCTTGCGTTAATCAAGAATGTTGGTGATTCTTAGCTTTTTGCATTTCCAGATAAATTTTAAAACTAGTTTGTCAAGTTACTTTAAAAAGTTTTGAGATTGTATTGACTCTAGACAACTGAGGTAGAATTGGTAACATCAAATTGAATATTTTAATCTTTGAAAAGTTTTTTTGAAATTTTCTCTTAACTTTAAAAAATTTTGAGTAATTATAGTCTCACAGGAAGTTACAAAAATGAAACAGTTAATCCAATATACGTTTCACTGAACCTCCCTACTGGTAACATTTCATAGAACTACAGCCCACTATCAAAACTACAAGTGTGATATTGGTACAATCTGCAGAAGTTATTCAGATTTCACCAGGTTCTATGTATTCATTGTGTGCATACAGTTCCCTATAACTGTCTCATATACACAGATTTTCTAATCAGCATCACAGTCGACAGGAGAACTATTCTGTTACCACAGACATGCCTGGTACTACTCGAAAGTCACACCCTTTCTGTTTCTTTCTGATAAAAACTGTAATTTCTTCTACTTAACTGTGTATCCTAGAGATGTATCTGTGTTGGTACAGATACCTAATTCTGTTTAAATGCTGGGAAGAATTTCATAGTACAAATGCATCTCCATATATTTGATCCCTGCTGATGGGCTTGTAAGCTGTTCCCAGCTTCTCACCATGTTAGACTGTAATGCTGTAGACATCCTGATACGTGCCTCCTTACAAGCCTCTTTCTCTAGGATAGAAACAGGATATAATTACCAAGTTCCCAGGCAAGATCATATCATATTTTAATATATATGTGTTATGGTCAGTCTTTTAACAGTTCTGCTGACCATGCTGTGTCTCATTATGATCTTAATGTGTATTTACTTGGTGATTGATGATGTCAAGCATTCATTTAGGTATGAATTTGCCATGCCTCTATACTCTTTTTTTTTGGAGTATCTCCTCAGTCTTTTGACTTTTCTAAATTAAGTTTTAAAAACTGTAATTCTGTGTATATTTTATGTAGACCTTTTTCTGGTAAGAATATGATGAATGTTTTCTTCTAGTTTGGGACTGATGCTTTTTTTTTTTTTTTTTTTTTTTTTTTTTTTTTTTTTTTTTTTTTTTTTTTTTTTTTTTTTTTTTTTTTTTTTTTTTTTTTTTTTTTTTTTTTTTTTTTTTTTTTTTTTTTTTTTTTTTTTTTTTTTTTTTTTTTTTTTTTTTTTTTTTTTTTTTTTTTTTTTTTTTTTTTTTTTTTTTTTTTTTTTTTTTTTTT
>PVIC010037336.1:0-18140 GCA_004025085.1 Thryonomys swinderianus | reverse complement strand
AAAAAACAAAAAAAAAAAAAAAAAAAAAATGCTATTAAGTTCTTATTTCTTTAAGTAATAAGAGAAAATGATATAAAGAATAAATCACAGGGGCCAGAGATTTAGCTCAGTGGTTCCGACGCCTGCCTCCCAAACGCAAGGTCCTGAGTTCAATCCCCGGTAACCACATACAATGCTGGGCGTGGAGACTCACGCCCACCAGCAATCAATATCACATACCACAGTGCCAGGCATGGTGGCTCACGCTTGTAATCCCAGCACAGAGGCAGAGGCAGGAGGATTGCTGAGTTGGAGGCTTGCCTGGGCTACATAGTGAGCTCAGGACCAGCCTGAACTACAAAGCAAGACCCTGTCTCAAAAAGAAAAAAAAGAATAAATCACAGAAAAGTGTATAATTAAGGAATAAAGTATCCTTCATTTTATGAAATACAAAGGATAAAGCAATAATATTTGTAAGCAGTATCTCAAACTTATGGTTCCTTTGTGAGACCAATGGCAGAAAAACAGAAAAATTATTAAAAATTATAGAAATTAAAATTAACAGAAAAATTATTAAAAGTAATACAACTGAGACTACTTGATGAGGCATTGAACCTACAACTAGGGAATGAGATTAGAAAATAAGAGACAACAGTGACATCTAGTGGACATTCCCAATACATGCCACACATCAAAACGTATTTCACGTATCTCAAACTGAAGAATAATGACCATCTTTAGTTATTAAACTAAAACAAGACAAACGTTCCCCTAAAAGTCATCTATTAGTGTTCTATTTTGATAAATACAAAATATTTAACAAATCATAAGAAGTATCTCATCTTTGGAGCACTAAGCACGGATTAAAAGTATCAGCTCTGTGACAAAAATATGTGACTAAAAGAGGAAGAGGCTCACAATTGGTCAGGTATTACTTTTAAGAAAAATAATTTTAAATAGTCAATTCAAAAAGTCCTGGGTGAATGGAAGTCCTTAATAAAAAATATGAGTTCATTTTTTAAAAACATTCAAGTGTAGGGAAAATACATCGGTCAATTAGACAAAAGGTTAAACTTAGAAAAATCACAGTCATTTACAATAACTTTTCAAAAGCAAAGTTATTTCTCAGCCAGGTGCAGTTGTACACTACCGGTAATCCTTGCTACTCTAGACAACTTGTTGAGACCTCAACTCAAAAATTATTTTTCAGGGTCATGGATTTAGCTCAGTAGTTCTGGTGTCTGCCTGGCAAACACAAGATCCCCAAATTTGATCCCATTACCACATACCACAATGACAGGTATGGTGGCTCATGCCTATAATCTCAGCACTTCGGAGGCAGAGGCAAGAGGACTGCTGAATTTGAGGTTTGCCTGGGCTAACCGGTGAGCTCAGGGCCAGCCTGAACTACAAAGCGAGACCCTGTTTCAGAAAAAAAAAATTATTTCTCAAGAAAGATTTTTTTTTAAATAATGTAAAACAACTGTCAATTAGAACAGATAGTCACTTCAAACCAACAAACTTGAGTCTGGGTTTTACCAAGATTGTGAAGTAGGACTCTCCAACACTTATCTTCCCACAGAAATACTAAGTTATACAACTACCCACATCCACAAAAGTACCTTCACAAGAGCCTGGGTGTAGCACAGAAATAAGAAAAAAAATGTGTAAAAGAAATTAAGGACAATTTTTCATTACTTACCTTTGCCAGGGAACAGAGCAAGAGATACATTCCTCTTGAGGAAAGAGAAATGAAATGAGCTTTAGACTTTGCCTCAGACCCTAAAGTGGGGCCCAAATCAGTAAAAGCCAGCACCTGGGAGAATGCCACAGCATGTCCACAGACTAAACCCCAAATCTATCCTGGTATAAGGCCAAATCCCACTTTGGACCTGCCTTCTGCACTTAGTTCCAAGGCTGCCCCATTCACCAACCCAACTCCCACAAACCTGACTTCTAGGTATGCTCCAAGACCAAAGACAATGAGGATCCTAGAAGCACAAAAATCAAAATAAAGCAAAACATATATGAAAGACTTCCAGCAACACTAGCAGCAGAAACCTACAGCCAGGAGAAAGTGTGATGATATATTCAAGGTGCTGAAGGAAAAATTGCCAGCCAAGAATACTGCACTTGGAAATGCTGCCCTTCAGAAATACAGGAAGAACCAAAACATTTCTCAAAAAGAGTAGAGACAGCTTGTCACTAACACATCTGTCTAATAAGAAATGCTAAAGAAAATAAATTTTAAAAAAGAAATGCTGAAGGAAATTTTCCAACAGAAAGTAAATGAAGCTAATTAGTAACAGAAAAATATACTGCAAGTGTAACCAGTGACAAAGTAAATACATGATCAAATGCAGATACTACAATACTTTAATAATGGTGTATAACATTTATATCTTTTGTATTAAGGTTAAAAAACAAACACAAAAGATAAGATGTAAAGATTAAAGTGTATCATTCCAGAAAATTACCTAATTATAGACAGAAAGAGAAGGAACAACAAAACAACCAGCAAAATGCACAAGTGGGACTTAACACACTTCTAATTCTAGCAATCAAGAGGCTGAGACAGGAGAATCACTGTGATTTGAAGCTAGTCTAAACTACACAGGAAGTTCAAGGCTAGCCTGAACTACACAGTGAGACTCTGTCTCCAAAGTAAAAAACAAACAAAAAATGAACAAGATAGCAGTATCAAGTTCTTACCTATCGAAAAGTACACTGAGGGCTGGAGATTTAGCTCAGTGGTTCCGGTGCCTGCCTCCCAAGCACAAGGTCCTGAGTTCGATCCCGGTAACCACATACAATGCTGGGCGTGGTGGCTCATGCCCACCAGCAATCAATACCACATACCACAGTGCCGGGCATGGTGGCTCATCCCTGTAACCCCTGCACTCGGGAGGCAGAGGCAGGAGGATTGCTGGGTTCAAAGCTTGCCTGGGCTACATAGTGAGCTGAGGGCCAGCCTGAACTACAAAGAGAGACCCTGTCCCTCAAAAAAAAAAAAAATACACTGAATGCAAATAGATTAAATTCTTCAAAGGACACAGAATGCTGATGCATAAACAAGACTCTAACACTCCACATTTGAGGACAAACAAACACAGTAAAGAAAAAAGATACTCTGTAAATGAAAGCAAAAAAGAGAATATTCTCATCAAAACAGCAGGGGATCACTACACTTATTGCAGATTATAAAAAAGATCTTAAATCAAAAATTATGAAGAGACAAAGAAGTTGATTATGTATATAAGGGACAAATCTAGAAAGCAGATTTGCCAATTACCCATGTGTCTTTATACATACACATGCTTATGTGGATGTGTATATTTATGAGGCATACTCAAGCATCAAATACATATATGAGCTGAAGAGATATACTATAATACGTAATCATAGTGAACTTAACACAGTACCCCTCTTTCAGCAACAGTCATTGAAGAAAAAAATCAGTAAGGAAATACTAGATTTATACTACACTTTAAACCAAACCTACCTAGTCCATACACGGACAATTTCATATAATAGCAGAATATACATTCTACTCAACCACACAAGAGACATTCTCCAGAATAAATCATATATTGAACCGCAAGACAAATTTAATGAAGACTGAAATCATATAAAGTATAGTCATATGAAATTATAAACAGGAAACACTGCATGAAATTCACAAATACATGAAAAGTAAATAGCATGTGCCTAAACAACCAACAAAACAAAGAAATTGAAAGGAAATTTTTAAAATTTCTTTTAAAAAATGACATTGAAAACACAAACAGAGCAAAAATAGGATGCATCAAAAGCAGCAAAAGAAATGGGATGAAATACATCCCATTTCATCTAATGGGAAAATTCATAGCAATAAACCCAGATTTCAAATATCCTTATATTATAAATCAAAACTAGAAAAAGAAGTAAAACTTGTCATCAGAAGGAAGGAAATAATAAAGATCAATAAATGCTGGCGAGGCTATGGGGAGAAAGGAACCCTCCTCCACTGTTGGTGGGATTGTAGACTTGTGCAACCATTGTGGAGATCTGTGTGGAGATTTCTCAGAAAACTAGGACTAGGGGTCCCATTTGACCCTGCTATCCCCCTGCTAGGAATACACCCAAAAGAATTTTTAAAATCACATTGGAAAGCTGGGGGTGGTGGCTCATGTCTGTAATCCCAGCACTTGGGAGGCAGAGACAGGAGGACTGCTGAGTTCAAGGCTTGCCTGGGCTACATAGTGAGCTCAGGGTCAGCCTGAACTACAAAGCAAGGCCCTATCTCAAAAAAAAAAAAAAATCACATTGGAAAGACAGATGTACACCATTGTTCATAGCAGCTCAGTTCATGATAGCTCAATCTTGGAAACAACCCAAATGTCCATCAACTGGAGAGTGGATAAAGAAGATGTGGGTTTTTTTATAAAATGGAGTATTATTCTGCCATAAAGAATGACAAGATTGATTTATTTATGTGAAAATGGATACACCTGGAGGACACACTAATGAGTGAAATAAATAGATCACAGATAGGCAAATACCAAATCTTTTCTTCGATATGAGCACCTGTAGATGCAAAGGAGCTCTAGAAAGTATGACAGTTTTTGTTGAATGGAAAGTTTCCAAAGGAAATTAGGTGTGGGAATGTAATGAGGGGAAGGAATAAATATGATTTGGAAAGAAAATAAAAGAGCATGTATATAGGGGGTGGGGAGGTGTGGGTGGGTAGGGATATGGGTAAACATGAGAATTAATTTGTGTCATATATTGGTACAAATTCCCCGACATTATGTGTGATTGTGAGATGTATATAAATTGTACCAATAAAGAATTTTTTAAAAAAATGTCAACAGATGTTTTTTGAACAAATAAAATTAAAGAGAAAACATTATCACATAAATATACAACTACTAGAATTTTACAACAAACTAGATAACTTAGAAGAAAAGGATAAATTCCTAGAAATATACTACATACTTACCCAGGCTAAGTCACAAAGAAATAGAAAAATTCAAATAAACCAATAAGAAAATTGAAAGAGTAATAAAAAGTGTCCCACCAAAGAATGCTCAGGACCTAATGGCTTCACTGCTGAATGTATCAAACATTTTTAAAAGAATGACTATTTTTCTTAAACTAGTCAAAAAAACTGATTGTGACAATTAAGCTTAACTGTGGTCAATTTAATTAGCTTGGGAGTTGCCAAAAAAATTAGTAAAGCATACTTCTGGGTAATGGAAATGTGACTTTGGATACTACACATGGTCACTGCCCCCTTATTCTCTGGCATTGTTCCCCTCCTCTGCTTCCTGTCCACCGTGAACTGGAGAGAGCTTTCTTTGCAACTCCCTTTCTATATGGTTCTTCTGTCTTGGATCCAGCCAATCATAGGCTGAATCTCCTGAAACTGTTTGACAAATTAAATCTTTCTTTCATTAAGATGTGGTGGGTAGTATATCCTAGAGATGGAGAAACTAAAACAGTAAGGAAGAGAAAATACTTTTAAATTCATTTTATGAGGCAAGCCTTACTTTGATACCAAAGTCAGACAAGGACAGTAAAAAAAAAAAAAATTATAAGCCAACATCCTTGAAGAATATATATGCAAAAACTCAATAAAACAGTAACAAATTGTTTTCAACAGCACATTAAAAGGGTCACTCATGGGGGCTGGAGATTTAGCTCAGTGGTGTGGCACCTGCCGCACAAACGCAAGGTCCTGAGTTTGATCCCGGTAACGGCTCACACCCACCAGCAATCAATACCACATACCACACAGTACAGGGCATGGTGGCTCATGCCTGTAATCCCAGCACTCGGGAGGCAGAGACAGGAGGATTGCTGAGTTCAAGGCTTGCCTGGGCTACATAGTGAGCTCAGCGCCAGCCTGAACTACAAAGCGAGACCCTGTTTCAAAAAAAAAAAAAAAAAAATAAGGATCACTCACGAGGGCTGGGAATTTAGCTCAAGTGGTACTGTGCCTATGTTAGAAGCACAAGGACCCAAGTTTGATCTGCAGCACCGCAAAAAAAAAAAAAAAAACAAGGATCACTCACAATGATCAAGTGAAATTTAGTCTATGTATGAAGCGATGATTCAATGTGCTCTAAGCTATAAATGTAAATACCACAGAATGAAGGACAAAAAGCACGTGATCATCTCAAACGATGCCTAAATAGCATTTGACAAAATTCAACCTCTTTTCATGATAGAAACTCTCAGTATATTAAGTATAGTACGAATGCATCTCAACACATTAAAGACCATATCTGACAAATTCATAGCTCATATTATACTCAATGGTGAAAAGTTGAAAGTTTTTCCTTTAAGATATAGAAGAAGAGAAGGATTCTTGCCACGTCTGTTCAACACAGTATTTTAAGTCCTATTCAAAGCAATCAGATGAGGTGTGAGTATAATCCAAATTGGAAAGGAAAGTTGAAGTTAGTCTGTAGGCAGGTGACAAAATATCATATGTAGAAAATGCTAAGGATTCCACAAAAAAAAACTGTTAGAATAAAAGAATTCAATAAAATTGCAGGAGACAAAAGTCAACATGCAAAAATCAGTAGTATTTGTAAACAGTGGCAATCAACGATTTAAAAAAATAAGGATAAATAATCTCATTTAGAAAGCAACAACAATAATAAAAATGCTTAGAAATGAATTTAACCATATAGGTTAGCTAGCTATATTACACACAGAAAACTATACTGCACTGAAGAAAAAAATTCAAGAAGACACAAGTAAATGGAAAGATCCCCATTGTTCGTAGATTGGAAAAATATTGTTAAAGTGTTTTCACCCACAAAACAATCTATAAATTCTACACAATCTTTATCAAAATTCCAATTCATTTTCAGAAAAATGGAAAAAATCCTAAAATTCATATGAAAATACAAAAGAACCCAATAACCAAGCATTTTGCAACAAAAAGAATAAAGATGGAGGCATCACTAGAATATACCACAAAACTAATACAGTAATCAAAACAGCGTGATACTGGGCCAGGATTTAGCTTAGTGGTTCCAGTGTCTGCCTCGTAAGCACAAAGTCCTCCAATTTGATCCCCTGTACCACATACCACAATACCGGGTGTGCTGACTCATGCCCAGCACTCAGTACCAAACACCACAATGCCAGATATAGTGGCTCACACCTGTAATCTCAGCACTCAGAAGGCAGAGGCAGGAGGACTGTTCTGAGTTCAAGGCTAGCTAGGGCTACATGAGTTCAGGGCCAGCCTCAACTAAAAAAAAAAAAAAAAAAAAAAAAAAAAAAAAAAAAAAAAAAAAAAAAAAAAAAAAAAAAAAAAAAAAAAAAAAAAAAAAAAAAAAAAAAAAAAAAAAAAAAAAAAAAAAAAAAAAAAAAAAAAAAAAAAAAAAAAAAACCAGCATGGTATTGGCATGAAAACATAAACACAGAACAATGAAACAGAATAGAGACACTAGAAGAAAACCTATTTATTTATAGTCAATTGGCTTTCAACTAAATTGCCAAGAATACACAATGGCAAAAGGACAGTCACTTCAATAAATGATAATGGAATAGTGGGATATTTATGTGCAGAACAAAATTAAACCCCTACCTCTAATACGTCACAAAAACCAAGACAACATGGATTAGAAACTGAAACAAAAGACCTTCAACTGTAAACTAATGCAAGAAGACATGAGGAAAAATTTCTTGACATTAGCCTGGCAATTAGTTTTTTATTAGGACCTCAAAAGCACAGGCAACTAAGACAAAAAGGATTATACCAAATTAACATGCTTTTGTAAGGAAATAACTGACACAATAAAGAGACAACCCAGGGAAATGGCACAAAACATTTGTAAACCATATATGTGGCTAAAGAGTTAATGTGCAAAATATATAAGAACTGGGCCGGAGATTTAGCTCAGTGGTTCTGGCGCCTGCCTCCCAAGCACAAGGTCCTGAGTTCCATCCTGGTAACCATATACAATGCTGGCCGTGGTGACTCACGCCCACCAGCAATCAATACCACAAACCACAATGCCAGGTGTGGTGGCTCACGCCTGTAATCCCAGCACTCGGGAGGCAGAGGCAGGAGGATTGCTGAGTTGGAGGCTTGCCTGGGCTACATAGTAAGCTCTCACATAAGTGAGACCCTGTCTCAAAAAATAAAAAATAAAAAATAAATTAAAAAAAATATATATATATATAAAACAACTAAACACCAGGACAAAAGAACAAAAACGTTGATTTCAAAATGAGCAAAGGATCTGAATAGGCATTTCCCAAAAGACAATACACAAATAGTCAATAAATGTAAGAAAAACTATTCAATATCATTAATCACATAATTTTGTAAAACTTTAAAAATTCTTTAAGTTTTGGTCATCTTAAAGTGTAAAAAACAACAAAAATACTCATAGACAATGTCCTTATCTGTATTTGTGAATGTATAAGCAATCAAGAGAACATGTTTTTAAAAAAAACAATGAAAATACTTGTGATTTTCATTAAGTATTTTACCACTAACTCAAATAAGAAACACAAATGTAGAAAGATGATCTTAACATAATACTAAAATGACTTATCTATAATATAACTAGATGTCTTCTAAATATCACTCAGATCTTTCCAGATGTCTTAGAACCACCAGGCTTCAGTGATTACTTGGGTTCAATAATTTTTTCTGGCAAAAAACCAAGATTTTCAAAAGAATGTAATTCAGGGTCACTGATAATATCTCTGACATGCCAATAGCGGGGGATTAGTAAAACTCAGGTCACAGAAATACTGTCCTAATAGCTTCAAAAGTTACAGCCAAAATAAATAAATGGCGGTATATTAAAATAAGAGAATACAACTCAGGAATAAAAAGAATGAAGTACTAATACATGTCATATATGTATTAATGTGGATGAATCTCCCCAAAATTAGGCTGAATAAAGGAACCCTTAACACAAAAGTTATGTCCTGTATGGTTCACTTATATGACATTTCAAAACAGAAAAAAAAAAATCTATGGCAATAAACAAATGAAACCATAATAGTATTCATCACTGATAGTAGGAAGTATAGATTGATTAGAAAGAGATAGAAGGGAATTTTCTAGGGAAATGGAAATATTCTATATCCTAAAGGAGTTGGGATCGCTTCTTGGCCTTTTGGCTAAGATCAAGGGTAGGAGTTGGGGTTACACAGATGCATTCATCTGTCAAAGCTCACCAAATAAACTAAATAAAATCTAGGTACAACTGTACATAAATGTTACATTAAAAATATTCATAGTTCTAATATATGCTGCTAAAGTTTTTGGGATAAAATATAGAGATACCTGAAACTTGACATAAAATATGAGGTTAACAAATAAAGCAAATAAAGCCAAATGTTAACAAGTGAAAAATCCAGATGAGTAAATGAGGATTAACTGTACAATTCTTTCAATTTTCTGTACATCCAAAAATTTCCATAATAAAAAACTGAGAAAAATACAAATGATAAACAAAATTCAAAAGAAAATGAAAAATACTATATTTATAATCTTTTATTTTTATATTAAAATTTTTCCTTTAATATGCTAGTTTTTTGTTGTTGTTGTTGTTGTTTTGAGACAGGGTCTCGCTTTGTAGTTCAGGCTGGCTCTGAGCTCACTATGTAGTCCAGGCAAGCCTCGAACTCAGCAATCCTCCTGCCTCTGCCTTCCGAGTGCTGGGATTACAGGCATGAGCCACCACACCCGGCACTAATATGCTAGCATTTTAATCTGTCAAATCAAATGGCAACTAGAACTATTTTCTAAACAGCAAGAGCTGAACAATACATACTTTTAAAAACTTGAAAGACATACCCGAATTTCTTGAAGATTATGAAAATTATTTCCTACTCTGACTGAGATCTTGCTTGGTGTGTAGCTTTCATCTGACTTGTAGTCTGCATAAATACATAATGTCTTCACTGTTGTTTTTCTTCTAAAAGCAATAAAGAAAAAAATAACATGTACTTTAATATACATAAAGATAATTTCTGAAGCATCTTTTCTTTCAATGTTAAAAAAAAGGCATAGGTCGGGCCAGAGATTTAGGTCAGAGGTTCCAGCACCTGCCTCGCAAGCGCAAGGTCCTGAGTTCAATCCCAGTGACCACATAAAATGCTGAGCGTGGTGACTCATGCCCACCAGCAATCAATACCACATACCATAGTACCAGGCATGGTGGCTCACGCCTATAATCCCCGCACTCAGGAGGCAGAGACAGGAGGATTGCTGAGTTCGAGGCTTGCCTGGGCTACATAGTGAGCTCAGGGCCAGCCTGAAAGACAAAGTGAGATCCTGTCTCAAAAAAAAAAAAAAATGGCATAGGTCACTAAAATGAGTGTTTGAATCAATTTTGACAGTAATAAAGAGGAAGAATATATAAAAATACAGGGAAAGATATAACATTTTACTTACATACATACCATGATCAAGAACTAAATGCCAGCTAAGAAGAAATGGCTAAATCAAATCAGGTAGAGTACCTTTGTGTGTAAGTAAGCACTAAAGAATTCCATCTTCGGGCCAGAGGGTTAGCTCAGTGGTTCCGGCACCTGCCTCGCAAGCACAAGGTCCTGAGTTGGATCCCCGGTAACCACATATAATGCTGGGTGTGGAGACACGCCCACCAACAATCAACACCACATACCACAATGCCGGGCGTGCTGGTTCACGCCTGTCATCCCAGCACTCGGGAGGCAGAGACAGGAGGATTGCTGAGTTCGCGGCCGCTTGCCTGGGCACCATAGTGAGCTCAGGGCCAGCCTGAACTACAAAGCTAGACCCTGTCTCAAAAAGCAAAAAAAAAAAAAAAAGAATTCCATCTTCTTCAATTCTATATTAGACAAGAAGTCTAACAAACCACATTTTCTTTACTAGTTACTTAATTTCCTATTAATATTTGCAAGTAACCTAAGTGAGAAAAAGAGTGCAGAAAGGACTAGAGTGTTTTTTAAAAAATGAAAAGCATAGCCTGTTATTTAAAACAAGAAGTAAAATTTTGCTTGATTTCAAAATATACAAACCAGAGGGAAATAAACAAAAGAAAATTAACCTTAGAAAAATGACAAGAGCCCAAAAATATGAAATGATGTTCAATTTCTAAGAACCAAAGAGAAATTAAAATAGATATTGGTATTATATTGGAGAACATTAAAATGAATACACAGATTTAACTAGAAGAGAGTACTTTCAGAGCCAGTTGACCCACTAATTCAACCTCTAAAAAAGTGCATTTATAAAATGGTAACACAAGTACTTAAAAAATAGATGTAGAAGTGCCGGGCGTGGTGGCTCATGTCTATAATCCCAGCACTCGGGAGGCAGAGACAGGAGGATTGCTGAGTTCGAGGCTTGCCTGGGCTACATAGTGAGCTCAGGGCCAGCCTGAACTGCAAAGCGAGACCCTGTCTCAAAAAAAAAAAAAAAATAGATGTAGAAAATATTGACCTGTTATTAAATTACCAAAAAATTATAAATAACATAAACACTCATCATTAGAGGGAACTGATTAAATTACATCCACATGATAAAATACTGTACAACTACAGATGGCTCTATTTTATAATGATTTGATTTACAAATTTGTACTTCAAATTCTGAATTTGGATCATTTCCCTGGCTACCAATGTACAGTAAGATACACTCATAGAATATGAGGCAATCAGCCATGAGATCACCATGGTACACACTGTACTATGTGTTTAAGCATGATGTTCAGCAGATTAAGTGCATTACATAAAATTTCAAATTACACTTTCAACTTGCAATGGGCTTATTGGAAGTGGAGGAATATCTGCATTTAAAATAATCATGCAGACATATATTTATGATAGGAAAAAAGCAGAATAGAAAGAGTATAGATAGACACACTGATCTTGGGAGAAAGCAAAATTTTTAAAGCTTAGAAATCTACACTCATCTATAGAAAAGGGTCTACATGGAATCACAACAAATAGAAAAGATTATTTTGGTTTTTTTGTTTTGTTTTGTTTTTGAGACAGGATCTCACTTTGTAGTTCAGGCTGGCCCTGAGCTCACTATGTAGCCCAGGCAAGTCTCAAACTCAGCAATCCTCTTGTCTCTGCCTCCCGAGTGCTGGGATGACAGGCGTGAGCCAAGAAAAGATTATTTTGGAAGAGTACAACAATGAGAAATCTTTATCTTTCTCATGACTCTATTTTCTGAATAATTTTTCAGAATGAGTTGCCATTCAACCATCAGGGAAAAAAATAATTTTAAAAACTAACCACAATAAAACAGTAATAAGTATATTAAAATGTGCTATGAAAGGCAAATTCTAGTGTAAACTGACACTAACAGCAAAAGTAAATTCCTTGAATTGAAGAAGTCTCTCAAAAGTCAGTCTATGAAAAAGCTTGGGGTCTTAGCTCTTCTTTTTTTTTTTGCTTTTTGAGACAGGGTCTCACGTTGTAGTTCAGCCTGGCCCTGAGCTCACTATGGTGCCCAGGCAAGCCACCGCGAACTCAGCAATCCTCCTGTCTCTGCCTCCCAAGTGCTGGGATTACAGGCGTGAGCCACCAGGTCCAGCATTGTGGTATGTGGCGTTGATTGTTGGTGGGCGTGTCTCCACGCCAAGCATTGCATGTGGTTACCGGGATCGAACTCAGGTTCTTGCGCTTGCGAGGCAGGCCCCGGAACCACTGAGCTAACCCTCCGGCCCGCTCTTCTTTTTTTTTTGAGACAGGGTCTCGCTTTTGCAGTTCAGGCTGGCCCTGAGCTCACTATGTAGCCCAGACAAACCTCGAATTCAGCAATCCTCCTGTCTCTGCCTACCAAGTGCTGGGATGACAGGCATGAGCCACCACAGGCACCATGGTATGTGGTATTGATGGCTGGTGGGCGCGAGTCACCACGCCCAGCATTGTATGTGGTTACCGATGAACTCAGGGCCTGGCGCTTGTGAGGCAGGCTATGAGGCAGGCGCTGGAACCACTGAGATAAATCTCAGCCCTCGGGTCTTAGCTCTTCTTTAAAAAGACCATATTTGGCTGGGCGTGGCGGCTCACACCTGTAATCCCAGCACTCGGGAGGCAGAGACAGGAGAATTGCTGAATTCGAGGTTTGCCTGGGCTATATAGTGAGCTCAGTGCCAGCCAGGACTACAAAGCGAGACTCTGTCTCAAAAAAAAAAAAAAAAAAAAAAAAAAGACCATATTTAGGCAGGGTATTTTGCTCAGTGGTTCCGGCATGTGCCTCGGAAGCACAGGGTCTCAAGTTTGATCCATGGTAACCATACACCACAATGCTGGGTATAGTGGCTCACGCCAGTAATCCTAGCACTCCAGAGGCAGAGGCAGGAAGATTTCTGCAAGTTCAAGGCTTGCCTGGGCTGCACAGTGAGCTCAGTCAGGGCCAGCTTGAGCTATAAAAAAAGACCCTGTCTCAAAAAAACAGGACCATATTTGCCTGGGGATTTAGTTCAGTAGTTCAGCATTTGCCCAACAAGCACAAGATCCACAGTTCAATCTCCAGTACCACAAATCAGTGTCAGAAAGTGAGACTCTGTCTCAAAAAAAAAAAAAAGATCGTATTTGTGTAGCTTTCTCTAGCATCAAAAAGGAATGGGAAAGTTAAGGATTTTTCCTCAGATCAAGATGTAAAACACTGTATCCTGGAAGTTCTGAGGAAACACAAATAACATTCCTAGGTTCTCAAGGCTAGATATATGAAACTCACATCTTTCTCTTTTTGATGGAGCTATAATGAAACAAAAGAAAGCAAACAAATGATTAGATATTTTGAAAAGCACACAAAAGACCTCTTTGATAAGCCTCAAAGTGAGCAAAGATCACAAAGGCTACGATTCGAAGTTTTTAAAAAACTGAGATCTAAACAATCAAACCCTTTATTTCTAAATTATGGAATTCAGGTTAATTTGTCACTGAAACTTACAAGATAATCGAGGTAAGACTAGAAAGGCAAAGCACAGTAAATCATTAATTACAATAAAAAAATGATAGTAGCAAATAGCAAGTGATTATTCTTGAGTCTGGCCTCTTTGTATGAATTACTTTATTCTTCAATATAGTGGTACAGAAACTATTATTGTCACTGTACTATGGGTTTTAAAAAATGATAGTACTACCGGGCGTGCTGGCTCATGCCTGTAATCCCAGCACTCGGGAGGCAGAGACAGGAGGATTGCTCAGTTCGAGGCTTGCCTGGGCTACATAGTGAGCTCAGAGCCAGCCTGAACTGCAAAGCAAGACCCTGTCTCAAAAAAAAAAAAAAAAATGATAGTACTTACTCAGATTACAACTGGCTTAAATCAGAAAGCTAGCACAGTCAGAGTTTGAACATGATCTTAACTATATTACTGCCTTACTTTTAATTACACTTGGCTTGTTTAAGTCATTAATAGCAGCTTAAAGTAATATGTAGGCATTTACAGTTATTTAAATTTTATGTAAAACATAAGTTCTTTTTCTAAGGTTCATATCTGCCCAGAAATCATATGTATAATTTATACTTATGTATACATAAGTTTAATTAGATTTACAGAAGACATCTTGACCTCTTCAAAATTTTAAAATATTAGACCTCAATGAAGTCTCTGAAAACTATCAATCTTATCTCATGATGAAACAAAAAAAGTAACATTGCCCAGAAAATCATGTTGTTTCTCAAACAGCAATGTATACGAAAAGATTAATAGTACAAATGATGGGACATAGTGGCAGCTACTCAAATTATAATAACCACCATACACTGAACACTGACTACATGCCAAGCAACTTGTTAAACTCTTTGGATAAACTATCACTGAAAGAGGAGAGGATTAATTCTTTGCCACCTCTGCTGACAAAACAACACCCTGGACTCTCTTTATACTCTTATCACTATACTCTGTCTTGACAGAAAGCTACAGACTGCAAATAATTTAACAGAGGCAGATGCTACCTAGTTAAACACTATCATAACTAAACAGGTTAAGTCTTTTTAATTCTAGGATTTCATATTAGGAAACAGACAACTACAGATATAATACAGCTATGTTCCTCAATGTCAGATTTGTCAGTCTCATTAGGATGATATTTTGACCTCTACTCACTGTCACTTGAATGAATCATTTTTCATGTTTGGAACCCATTAAATTCCAACAGAAGACACTAATGACAGATATTTTTCATTGTTTCCCTAACATTCCATTTTCTCTTCTTCCTTCATAACATCCAACTAAAAGATAACTTTCTTAATGCTAGGTATGACCATGTGGCTAAAATATGGCTAGTAAGATTTAAACACAATGATATATGATAAAATGAAAGTTTCTTTAAAAGGGAGATAGGTTCCTTCCTCACCAACTCCTTCCTGTGCTGGACAAAAGGGTGTAATGAATGAGATTCCAGTCAGTATCTTGGATCATGAGGTGATTTTGTGAATAATCATAAGAAGTAAGAGTGAAGGAATGTAAGAAAATATGGGTCCATAAATACACTCTGTGGTTCCATACTACTCAGACTCCCAGGTTTCTCTTACCTGAGGAGATAGAAAGAACAAATTTCCATCTTATGGAAAACACTGTTACTAGAAGCTCTGTTCTAGAAGTTTGAATTCCTACTTAACAAGGCATTTTTATAATCACAATACAGATGAGGAAAAAGGATCTCCACCAGGTTAAGAAAGTAGTCCTCACTGCACAGAGCCATAATTTAATCTAAGCCTATGTAACTAAACTATATAAGAGTAACTAATATTCTAAAATATAAGACTTATAAACAAAATGATAGACTCTGTCTCAAAAAAAATGATTATGAGATACTGTTTTTCATTCCTTAACATATTATATACTTGGATTTAGATGTTCCTTCAAAGCCTCATGAAGTCATAGGCAGGGCATTTCATAGGGGGCTGCCTCTAAATTGTGTAATGCTGAGATTAAATACGTAATGTTAGGATTAACTCATGCTCAGATGCTAGGAATAAGGATGCCGTTCTCTGGGTGTGAGTACTACTTTAGGGACAGGAAGCCTGGACAGAATAAAAGGAACAGAAAGAGAGCTGCTGCTGCTGCTGCTGCTCTTTATTGCTTGCTGCTTCCTCACTACTCTGTTTTGCTACCTTCTACCCACTATAAACTGTTTCTTCATGCTCCTCTGCCATGCTACCCTCCTCTGGAGGCAGCTAACTATGGAATGAAACCTCTGCAAATGAGCAGGAGCAAATAAACGTTTCCTCCTTTACTTTGTGTGTTGGGTATCTCAGCAATGAGAAGGAATCTAAGATAAGGTCTTTGTAGATAAGTACTGTGACTCCATCATTGCATTCTAAGAACACATTTGATCTTGTGACAGCCACATTAAAAAAATTTTTTTTTGGAGACAGGGTCTTGCTCTTATAGTTCAGGCAGGCCGTGAGCTCACTATATACCCCAGGCTAGCCTCAAACTCACAGCAATCCTCCCGCCTCTGCCTCCAAATGCTGGAATTATAGGTGTGAGGGATCAAGCCTGGCATTGTAGTATGTGGTACCTGGGATTGAACTCAGGACCTTGTGCTTGGCAAGGCAGACCCAAGAACCACTGAGCTAAATCCCCAGCCCAGCCACATTAAATTATTAACTGAAGCTAAACTTAATGCCAACTAAACCACTATTATCTTTCACACCTCTGCCTTGTCCTTATTTCTCATCTTGATTTCATACTTCTTTTGGAAGGTAGGTGGGATCCTGTAGACTAAGCAAAGATCTACAGTTTATATTTCATTTTACCTACCTGAAATATAGTAGCTTATTACCTTCTAATAAAGAGACTAGGTTCTATCACTTTAATCTTAGAAAGTATTTTAAGAAATAAAAGTTTTATTTACAAAAACTTCAGTGCCATTAGTCCTGAAGCCATTAGATGGAATCAAACAAGATAGGCATCTGCCTAAAACTGGAATATTCAGTGAGGTTGAGAAGTGTGCTCCTACAGAAAGAGGGAACAGGTTAATGCAGAGTATCAGATACTACATGAAGTGAGCTAAACCAGATAAGAATTACCCACATTATGAGATAGCTTGTTATGAAATGTCAGTGTCCAGAGGTTAAAGAAGGGTCCACATGACAGTATGAGGTTCTGAAGCAAAGCTCAGTAAGAAATATGACTTGGAAGGAGCATCAGAATCCATTGAACTGAGAAGGACAACTATGTAAGAGAGTAACTGATATAAGGTATCAGGCTCATTTGCAGAAGGTATTTTCATGTGTGGAGAGAAAGAAATGATAATCGCACAGGAAAGACTCAGGCCCTATGTGGGATAAGAAGTCATGTACATGGGAGAGGGTACACTGAAAAGAATGCAAGACTGGTCATGTACAGAGGGATTAATGAAAGGATATAAGAGCCAAACATAGTGGCACATACCTGGAGTCCCAGGGATTGGGAGGATGAGGCAGGAAGATCAAGAGTTCAAGGCCAGCTTGGACTACATAGCAAGTTCAAGATTAGCCTGAACTACATGACAAGACTCTATCAAAAAGCCAAAAAAGGAGGTTGGGTTGTATGAGAACCAAGTTTTCACTGATGAAGGAGTTACTTACAAGAATAGAAAGGGAGAAAACCAGAATAAACAATATGTATTCTGGATTCAATTTGCATGTGCATATAACCTACATACATTCCCTGTCAACTGAGAAGGCTGGGGAACAGTAACATCCCAATAGCAAAGAGGACATCCAACACCAGATATGTCTCTATGTACTATATTCCACAAAAATATACCAGATCTCATGGAGATAAAGCTGATCCAGGCCTAAGCCAAAAATCTTGCTAGAAAATAAGAAAGTATTCAAGTAATCATGGACACATATCAAGCCATCTTGAAGGGACTCCCAGTGGACAAATCTGGGACAATCTGAGTACTGAAACAAAAAATAGTAGCAATAACTATAACCCAGTAAGTAAAACCAGAAACTGTAATTCGAAGAAAGTAAAAATTAAATGAGGAATAGGATACTCCAAGTAACATAAAATACTTACAAACTGTAAGGAGTAACAAAAGTTACTCTTTGGGCCGGAGGGTTAGCTCAGTGGTTCCGGTGCCTGCCTTGCAAGCGCAAGGACCTGAGTTCGATCCCCGGTAACCACATATAATGCTGGGTGTGGAGACACGCCCACCAACAATCAACACCGCATACTACAATGCCGGACGTG
>PVIC010037335.1:0-18098 GCA_004025085.1 Thryonomys swinderianus | reverse complement strand
TCAACTTTAATATTTATTACCATAAGAAATCTGCTGTCATTAATCTCCCTCAAAATACAATCCTCTGCTTGGAACACATTTATCCCATCTTTCTTGCCACTTTCTGAAGCCATTTGTGAAGTCCTCCATGTAATCAGAGATACAGAGAATGCTGCCAGCCGGCGCCATCCAATGGGCAGTGAGCCTCCTAAAAATGGGCGGGGTCTTCACCTACCTTTTTCACCAGGCCCGGCACTGTGAGATTTCTAGCTCTTTCCCAAAGCCAAAAAGACCCCCCCAAAATAAATGTTTGGAATCAGCACAGAACGGTGAGACAGCCATGGCAGCAACAGTGAACCACGCGTGAGAGAGGCTTCTTTGGAGTGGCGAGAACCAGAGGCGGAGTGTGGGCAAGCGAGAAGGAGAGTTTTGAGAGAATGATTTGCAACATGTCTTTTACTGTAATTAATTTTTTAAATGTACATAATGACCTGGCTTGGATTATAACTTGTTTATCAATATCGAAGTATTACCCTGGAATATAAAAAATTAGAGTCAGTATATCTAAAGCCCTGATGCGTAGTAAATAGTTAAGAAATGGTGGCTCTACTAGCTACAGTGCCTTTGCCCTTTTAATGTAACCTGGAATGGATTTTTGACAGTAAATTTTGACCCAGTTGTAGGTCACACGATCAAGTGCAGGCTTGATGTTTTGGAATTGAGACTTGGTGACGGATAGACAGTTCTTTTTTCTTTATCTTTAATTGGTACATTTTATTGCTACATTATATATACACGTCACAATTACACTCCACATTGAGAATTTGTACCAGTATATGGCACAACTTTATTTGATGGACATTCCTGACTTTTGAGGGATGGCTATGGCCATGGAAGGCTGCTTCTTTCTTTTGTAAGCTAAGAGAGTAAATCCTGTACAAAAGGAAAGGATCACCCAGACCTCTTTTATCCAAAAAATATTGGCAATTTATCTTCAGACGTAGCATACTATTTTTCTTAGAATAATAATTTTAAACAAATTATCCATACATATGATGTACCTAGCCAAGAACCTCATGTCTTCTTATGTATAAAGGTCACAACTGTGTCTGTCTTTTCTTCTGAGAGGGCTGCAGGTTCAATAAAAGTGTCGAGTTTGAAGGCAGGAACTCCGGCATCACAGAGCTGTGGGTCTTGAGCCAGGCTTTGGTATACACTGTGTGATGAGGGGTAACTAGCTTATCTGTACATAGGTATGAAAAGTATCTACTTGTGAGAGTTAGTGTGAAGATTAAAGGAAGTAATGGTGCAGCACTTACTGCAGTGTCTGATGGGGGGCTAGGTCAAAGTCAGCTGTTGTTATTTATGACTCATGTTCATTTGTACCACCAGTTCCAGCTTGCTGTTCTTCAAAGAGCTGTCTTTCTTGGCAGTGTGCTATTATTTTCTGAGTATCATAGGGATTCTTGTTTTTTTTTTTAAATCACAAGTGGTATCTTTATTTTTTTCCTTTGTATGTATCAGCTTAGTCTAAAACACAAGGCTCAATATTCACAAAGTAAAGAAGGAGAGGTCTATTTGGGCTCACAGTTTTTAGAGGTTTCATTCCATAATTAGCTGGCTCTAAGGCAGAATAGAGGGGTCTGGCAGAGGGAAACTGCTTACATCATGGGAGCCAGGAAGCAGAGAGAGCAAAGAGAGCATTGGGGAAAAAGATACTGCATGTCTTTCTGAGTCATGCCCCCAAAGGTGGCCTCTCCTGCCAGGCCCCACCTCCCACCAGCAGGGGCAGTATAGCACTCACACAACCCCATCCCCTCCCCAAAGCCCCATCTATGGGTAGATGAAGACTTGAGTGGACATTTTCACTCTAAACCACAATAACACTATTTCTAGGACCTATGATGGATCCCCACGGTGAGGAGCAGGGCCAAGGCCGATGCGGCTGTGTGGGAACTGCTCCTGTGGGTTTGCTTCAAACGCTGTTGCTCAGCCCAGCTGGGCTCCTCTGGTGCACAGTGCCGGCTCTCCGACAAGCTTCTTGCTGACAACTCACACTCACACCACACCAACACTGTATGTTCTTTGTTTCTCAGTCTGTCATCCTGCTTAATTAGTTTGACTGGATTCTTCATTTTACAGTCTAATTCTTTTAAGGCATCCCTCTGTTCTCCTAATCATTTAAAGATAATTGGAGAAAACAAATAGACCGACATAGTAGTCAATATATAGCATTTCTAACAGGTTCTAACTGGGGAAGGGAAGGGTATTAAAGACAGTAAACATCCATTAATTTTATTTTTACCTTCAGGGAGACTGTTCTCTGACCTTTAAACCAAGTTAGGTACTGTAATTAATCAAAAGAAGAGCAACTGTTGCCTAGTAATCCAAGGTTTGGATGCTATAGAAGCATTACTAGAGGAATTTTTATTGTGCAGAAGTAGTCACCACTTTTGCAAGCTGTGGCAGCTGTTAAGAATTATTTGAGAGACAAGTAAAATTGGTCCTGTGCTGACTTGCACTAGTACTTGACTCCTGCAGGGATTGTACAACACTAGCCGGGACCCCACAGCTGTGCACACACACCTTGGGCTTCATTTGTGCTGCCAGAGCCTACAGCTGCACTCCGCAGCTCCACACACGCAGGCCATCACCCCTGACTCGGATACCCTTGTGCATACCCTCAGCCCACCTGCCCTAGTCAGTCGCTTGCTGTTTGATACTGCGGAGGACTTCAGATCACCCATAGCTCTCACAACCAACAACCCTCACAATCATTATGCAGTAATTCTGGTCATCTGAGCTGACGACACTGTACCATGGACCTGAAGCCAAGGCAGTCTTCCATGGCAGGCATCGTCCACTGCTAGACACAGCTCCACCGCCCACCCTAAAGAGCCTTCCTTTCACACCCATCAGTGAAGGATATTTCTCACCAAAGCCAGTCCATAAAAGCTTGGAGGAGCTGACTGCTTCTTCAAATCCACACACAGGCACTTGAAACATGAAGGATCCCAGAACCACGACGTCACCAAATGAATATAGTAAAATGTAGACTTGCAGTTCAACAAATAGCTCATAAGAGATTCTAAAAAATGTCAGCAAGCTGCAAGTGAACATATGTAATTAATTACATTAGGAAAGCAATACAGTAACTGAAATCAGCAAAGAGATAGAAAACCTCAAAAAACCAGACAGACTGTAGTGCTCAAAAATACAGTGATTGTACTGAAAAGTGTAATAGAAAGATTGCATTGTGGACTCAATCGAGCAGAACAAAGACCAGTCCAGAAAGTTACAGTGATGAGCGGGAAGCCTCCAGTTGGCAAGACAGAGCATGCGGCGTGGAGTTTCTGTTTTGTATCATCTTCATGTGTAACACATAGCAAGTGGAATTATATTTATCTTTACTTTTTCACCAGGCTCTGTGGATATCGCTATACTATCAAAACTTGTTCTTTATCTTAGTTTTAAATTTTTAAAAAATTCTTTGCTATATCTGTAATTTTTGATTTGGCAGCAAAATTTATTTTGCTTGGATAGGCAACTGCAGTTCTTAACATTACCAAGGTGTGAAGCAATTAGATTCATAAGGGGCTATGGCTCAACTGGAAAAAACATGCTTGAAGGAAGTCATCTGAGGAATCCAAAAAGATCTGGATAAATCTAAGCTGTTGAAGGAAAAAAAGGACATAAAATCTCCATTGGACAGACAGTAAGATGCATGTATATCCTAATATCGTCTTTACATGTATAGGCAGTCTTGGAAAATTGAAACCACAGTGATGGTCACAGGAGTATTTTCTAACACTAGTTCCACAAACATATTTTACTGGAAAATCATTCCTCTCTGTTTGAATCCAATGTTTAATATTTGTTGGTGCATAGTTATTCATGTTATGATTTTCATATATAACAATTCAAAGGCTGTTGCTTAAATTGGTGCATGTGAAATATAGCCTAAGATTAATCTAGAGAAACAGTTTAGTTGAAAGAATCCTTCTGTAGATAAACAGTTTAAAAATAACCTTTCACTTGGTTCTTTGGTTACCAAATATAGGTGGAGACACAGAATCACTGTATAGCAGTTTAATTAGATTCTAGCATTTTCTCCAATATGCCTAATTATATCTTGTTTTAAGGGAAAAATAATGAGGGAGAATATAAGAATTTAAAAATATAATCTTACATTCTCATAAAGAATATAAGATTAAGACTTACTACTCTAGCCCAAAATCTATTTGATTATTACCTGATACTTTGACAATTTGATTAACAAATGTTTCCAATTTCCTCTTCTCTTTCTATGTAACTTTGTGGTTTGTCCCATTGGGGGATCCTCTTTTCTCACTCCCTGACTATGGCTTTGCTCTGCAACTGCTTTGGCCAAGACAATGAGGGGCGCCACTGATGAGAGGTTGAGTGACCCTTCTGCACTCACACCTCTTGTTGCACATGTTACAAGAGACCACGTGAGAAGCTGGTGTCCCCCACTCACAACTGGTCACCCCCCAGAAGAAGCCAGCTAGCAGCACACAAGCAAGTGCAGGGGATATTTGGAGGAGCCTGGGAGACACCAGAAAAATTAGAACTTAATCTCCATGACTGGTAATAAAATAATAAACTAAATAAAGGACGGTTGTGTTACATCACTATATTGATTTGTGAACCACTGAGATTCACATAGCCTACCTGTGATATGGAAATGCTCATATACTCCACAGTGGGTTGTTTCGAGAACCATATAATATGAGAGAGATTAAAATCCTTGCACAGTGGTTGGCATTAATTAATCTCAGTTCTCTTTATACCTCTTTTATCAACTCCACCCCCCTTTCACCTCCTCCCTCCTATACGTCTTCCCCTTGGTTTAAAAAAGCAAGTAGTCAACCTTTTGAATGATTTGATAGCAACATAGATGGCTAGGGTGATATGAATGGGTAATTAAAATGATGAATGCTCAACTCACATTAAAATAACCAGCACGGAGAGTGGGAATACGTCTTGATGGAGTGCTTAGCTTCAAGTGCTTTCTTGCTGGCTACAGACCAAACACTGCATGGAGTTATGTGAGGCTGACTCACCTGCTCTCCGTGGTCCAGAAGGGATGATCCTGAGTAGTTGGTTTCATTAAATGTCATTTTTTAAATTGAATTCTTTACTGGTACATTTTACATAGAGTTCACAATCATACTCAACACTGGGGAATTTGTACCAGTATATGACAAGTGAATTCTCATTTTTACCCACGTCCCTACCCACCCATCCTAGTTCACAGAACAGGCGTAAGTAAATTCAGAGGAACTGAAGTTATTCCCTGCATACTATCAGACCATAGTGCCTTGAAACTGGAGCTCACTAGCAAAAGAAATTGGAAGACCCTCACAAACACATGGAAATTGAACAACACTCTGTTGGCCAACCAATGGGCCACAAAAGAAATTAAACACTTTATACAATTAAACGATAACTCCAGTAAATGTCATTTATTCAA
Source organism: Thryonomys swinderianus (assembly GCA_004025085.1). Taxonomy (NCBI): domain Eukaryota; kingdom Metazoa; phylum Chordata; class Mammalia; order Rodentia; family Thryonomyidae; genus Thryonomys; species Thryonomys swinderianus. Next base: position 12,625 of record PVIC010037335.1, on the reverse strand, counting down.
GTTTAGTATTTCTGGGACAATTAATTTTTGAAATTTATTTCACAGCACAGCTTTCATTAAATTTTAAATATTACCTATGTGAGCTAATGAATATATTTTAGAAGTGGTAAACATCAGATCAATAAATATATATTGGAAATCTATCCATGTCATAACTAGGGACGCTGTAAGGCATGCACTTGTCCTCACGGAGTTCACTGTGTTCAAGCTCTTGATCACTTTCCAAATACAAGTCTTCTTACCCTAGAGACCGTAGGATCAATTTTTTTCCCCTTTGGAAGAAGAGACTGAAGTTTATTGATCAGCATTAAATCAGTCTGGTTATAACTATATAAGAAAAGTTAAATGTAGCTGTGCCTAATCTTCTTTGGACTAAATTACAATGAGACTGAATGATGGCTCCAGGGGCTGAATAATATGTGTTGTCCAATGGCTGTATTATACTAATAGCTGCTGTTGGACAATTTATCTGCCTGCACTGCTGATTGTCTGCTATTTGGGATTTTCTCAGATGCCCTGAATCTTTGATTTATTTTTGCTCATTTATTTCTGTAGTCATTTATTTACTTATTCATCAACTTATCAAACACATGTAAATTCAACATGCTAGACACATGGTCTTTGCTCCAAAGGAACTTATGTGCCAGTGCATTAAGTCAGATGCATAAATGAGTAACAAGAACAAAATGTTACATTAACTAGAAGTTTTACAGGGAATTGAGTAACAGGGCTAAAAAGTCAAGGTAACTCCAACACCGCAGCTTGTTTTGATCTCTCCTGCCTAAGAAAATTTATCATAGCTCCAGGAAGCAAACCCTACAGCCAGTTTTATTCTTATTTCCATAACCCAGCCCTGGGTTTTTCTGATCTTGTGGCTTTCTTTCTGGCGTTCCTAAATATACTACTTCTATTGCCCTAGGGTTCAGTTATGACTCTAAATATATGAAAGTCAGATTTATGAAGAAGACACATATGGCTTTGTATAAAGTGTGTTTCTTTTATGAGAAACTCTCTGAGGCTTTCTTTTTGTTGCAGGTGATATTTATGAAAAAGCCATCTTTGTGAGTAATACCAGCATTTGCATTTAGGCAGTGCTTATGATCATGAATTTAGGAAACATGTAGCTCTGTTGGTGTGTTAGAGCCACTGAAACAAAATAACACACACTGGGTAGTTTCCACAGCAGACATTTATTTTCTCACACTTCTGGAGGCTGGAAATACAAGATGAGTGTGTTGCTGGAGTTACTTTCCTCCCAGGTCATTCTCCTTGGCTTCTCTCTGTCTTCACATGCTGTTCATTTCAGCTGTTGTCTGGGTCCTAATCTCCTAAGGACCCCAGTCATACTGGGTTAGAGCACACCGTAATGATTTTAATCACCTCCTTAAACTCCTTGTCTCCAAATGTAATGCAATTCTGAGGTAGTAGCAGTTACGAGTTAAATTTCGGGTGATACAACTCAGTTTGTAGTAATTGTCACCACAAGAATTCATTAAAATTTAAGACTTGATAGGTAGTGAGTAAAGAATAATTTTTAAAATATATAAAATGCATCCAATGAGTTTAAAAGAAAGGATCTGTTGTTTTATGGCACTTTGTCTGGATTTATAGCTGTAAACTAATTTGGCTCATATGTGAAGGAGAACCTGAAGTGTTGGAGTATGCAAGGGAGAAGTGTGAAAGATTTTGGTTTGCTCTGAACTTCTACATATTCATTTTCTTAGTCTAGCCAAAAATTATGGCATATTACTGAAAACAATCATCTAAAACTTGTTTTCTGCTTTAGTAATTAGTTTCTTCTTCAGTTATTGTGAAGAGCATTTTATCTCCTTTTTTGTTTTATGAAGTCTCTGATTTCTGTTCTATCATTTAATATGATTTATTTTTTCTTTTTATATCAGTGTGTGTGTATGTAAATAAAATAGAAATTGAGAGAGAGATTGAAGTAGAGACAGAGGCAGAGATAGAAGTAAGATAGGGTGAGATCAGAATGTGTGGCACCTCTGTCTGGGCGGGTTACGGAAGCGTGACTCTGAGTACTGTTCTCTGGCACTGTTGCCCTGTTTTGCTTCCTGGCTGCCGTGGACTATCCAGCTTTGCTCTTCTGCCATGATGCTTCTGCCTGGGAGCCAGGTGACCATGGACTGATTCTCCCGAAGTGATGAGCCAAACTAAATTCCTTCTCTGCAAGGTCTGGACATTGGATATTGTGTCTACGTGAAGGGAAAAGCCAACAAACACAGTGCCATGAGAGAGCGAGACAGCACAATCGCTTTGGAATAATATACGCCCACTCTCATTATCCGTCTGGAAATTCATACAGAGAATTATCTAAGAGGAAAAGGGAGATTCGAGTATTGAATTATCTCATAAGATAAAGATTATTTGGGCCGTTGTCTTATGACATTGGGAGTTATACTTACAGACTAATATTTGGAAAACTAGTACAACTTCACTCAGAAACAATATTAATGGACAGAGAATGATGTTATATCTTATTTTATAATTTAATGGCATACTAGTGAAATAATTTTTTTAAAGATTTAGGCACATATGCATGTTTTATAGGTCCACATGCCCACTATTGAAACTTATTTGTATTTATTAGTATAATATGTAGTATGAAAGAGATGCCATATATTAAATCAGATATTGAAAGGTGTTTATCCTTGTCTGATACTGATATTCTCAATGTAGTGTTGTTCAGCCTTCCATAGCACCTCATGGACTCAAATATGTTTTCCTTTATGCTCATTAGGTTGTGTGTGTCATAGAATCATGGTACGGTTCTGACCTCTCTAAATCCTGGAGGTTTTAGACAAAGCATCATAATTTCACATGTACTTCCTTCAGGCACAGTGACCCACACTGAAGTGAAGGAGTCTCTTTAAGTGGCCTTTTTTTGTGTGCTTCCATCAATACTTGGCATTTATTGCTTTCAAGGTGCTTTGAGGAAAAAATTAAATACCATCAATTTAATGAGCACAGTTTTCAGAACATTAGCAAAAACATTTTTAAAATTTCTGTGTACGGACAATCAGTAATTTATACTTCAAAAAGCCTTTCCAAGCATAGCTTGCAATGTAAAAAACATACATTAAGTGTACTGTGGACAGTTGATGGTCGCACATTAAATTATATATAAATACATATTCGCACATCCTAAAATTATGAGATTTGACATTCTAAATAACCTCTTCATCTCTAGGATTCAGAATACTTCAAACTTGAGTAAATTCATATGTTTTTTTAACTTATAAATTTGGAACATCACCAAACTCAATATTCTCTTAGCAGGTGGGTTAGTCAGCATTTAGTCATTACCAACCAAAGCAAAGCAAAGCAAAGCAAAGCAAAGCAAAACAAACCAAACCAAACCAAACCAAACCAAACCAAACCAAACTCTGAGAGAGTCAGTTTAGAAGGCAGAAGGTTAATTTCGGCTCAGAGTTACGGGGTTTTCAGTATGGAGTTGGTTGGCTCCAACAGTTCAGAGCCTGTTCTGAGGCAGCACATCATGATGGGAGCACATGGCAGAGAACGCTGCTTATGGCACAACTTCCAGGAAGCACAGAAAGAGAAGAAGCAGTTGGGGTCCCAATACCCCTTTCAAGCGCCCTCTCCAAGTGACTCAACTTCTTCCTACTAAGCTCCCACCTCTTAAAACTTTTCCTACTTCCCATGGGTGCCAAAACATGGTAACCAGTCCTCTAATGCTTGGACTTTTTTTTGGGCTCCAAACATCATAGCAGGTTTTCATGACTAAAACGTAGAACTTTTCTAATTTTAATAGTAGGTGGAAGACATACAGTTGTTCACAAAATAAACATCTGTTGAGAAAATATTTTCATGCCAGGCATTATAAAGCTTCTGTAAATACAGCTGTGAATGAGATATGCTTCTGGTTACAGAATAGTGAGAGGTACAGAGAGGTAAGCAAGAATTGTTGTGGACTGAATGTTTGTGTACTCTCATAAGTAGGACTCGTGTTTTATAGAAGAGATACCAGAAGCTTCCATTTGTTTTCCTGCACATGGATACTATGAGAGTTTGACAGTTTGAAATCCAGAAGAGGGTCTCCAGCAGAATGTCGCTATGCTGGTTGCAATCATAACCTTTCAGCTTTCAGAACTGTAAAAAATAAATTTATTTTACGTTTAAGCTACACAGTTCATGGTATTTTATTATAGCAGACTAAACTCTCTACGACAGCAATGAAAATGGAACACAAGTGCCTTGATTGGGGGACAAAAAGATGTGTGAACTGGCATCCAGTTTGACTTGAGGGAGGGAAAGACTTTGAAACTAAAGAGATATCAGGTGAAAGTCTTTAGAATTAGATCACCTTGACCTTCCAGGGCTTTAATTTCCACTTTCTCCCTTATGCTAATACTTGATTATCCAGATCTCTACTGGCTTGTTGCTCTGGTGTGCTGGATGTGCTGGATATTTAACCCTTCAGCCTTGAGTGATGATACCTGTGATACACTTGTGATAATAGTGGTGATATAGTTTCTTGGAGTGATGTTTCATTTAAGACCTCATCTTATATAAACCATTCTCTGCCCTCGTCTCTTCTGACTGCAGATCCATGGAGCTCTGGTTATGCCTCCAGACTTTGGCCAATGAAGTAGAGTTCCTCGGGCCGAGAGCTACTTTTTTGGCTGGATTCTTCCTTTCTAGTTTACCCAGTTGTGAGTTAGTGGAGCATTAGAATCAATGAGAAACAAAACCAAAACTCTGGGGTAATTTTTCCTCTAGATAGCAGCACAAAATTGAATAAAGATGACTTGAGAAAATTAGGTTCCTGCCATGTATGACATTCAAACCTGCTGTGTAACAACATATAGAGGAAAAAGATGACAGGACATGCTACAGGGGATTATGTTTTTCTAGGTAGCTCAGACAAATTCAGTGGAGGAGACAAAGTCAGACAGCATCTTTGATCTAGCTACCAGTTCTTATTTGATATAAATTTAAACATTCCACAAACTCTTAATTTAATACCTTATGTTTTTTGTTTAGGAGTATGTACTCTTGCAGTAACAGTTGTAGTTCATGCAAAAGTGAAATCTATTAAAGTTTTAGGCACAGGAAAACATGCCGAAGAAGGTGTCCATTGACATTAAGGAATGAGAAACAAAATACATAGATAATTGAAGTTTATTATTTGGTTGGGTGACTCAATGCTAGAATTTACCCCCCCCCCCCACACACACATATGTCTCGGGATCAGTTTTTCTCCTTTCTCTTCCCCTAGACCAGGACTATGCTCCCTTGGACAGATAATTTTCTTCTAGATTTTTCCTTTTAATCTCTTTTCTTTCCTTTTCACCATGGCAGTCGGACATATTTCTAAAGGTTATGTAACGTCATGCCATTCCCTTGTCAGCTGCCATTTGCTATCTTTACACATCTTGTGAAAAACTTCTCCCTCTGGCCTGCAGGACCCTACAGATCTGCTCCCTGTGTACCTACATGACTCCCTCTGATATATTTACCCCAGTAGCTTTTGCTTCAAGTTCTCCTTTCAGCAACTGGAACCATCCAAGTTCTTTTTGTAACACTGGGGTCTTTGAACATATTGTTTCCTTTGCCTAGAAATATTTCCCCTGATCTTATTTTTTCTCCTCTTTTTTCATAGTTTTGAGGTAGCTAATGTATCCTTTTCACAAAAAGGACCATCCTTCACCTCTAAAGTAGGTCTTCTCCATCTTGTTCTATCTCAGCATTCTGTGGTTTTTATAATGCATTATAACTTGCACTTATTTCCTGGATGCATCTGTTTTTGTTCTCCCTCCTTAGGTAGACTTCAAGTTTCATGAGAGCAGAATCCTTGTCTTGTTTTCTACTGCATCCTGGTGCCAAGAACAGCATCACTGAACAAACAAACAAATAAACAAACTAACAAGTAAACAAATAAGAGTGAATGAACGTCACTCAGTCTAGGAGAAAACTATTTTTATATGTATATTTTCAACTAATGCATACTAATTTTATGTTATTTATGGAGGACAATGTGACATTTTGGCCACATGTATATGTACATGGTATGTATGTGTGTCAGTTGACAAAGGGGCAAGACCATTTTATTTACTAGGTAGAGCACAGATATTGTGCTTACTAGTTGCTAGATCAGGAAAGGTGGCATCAAACATTCTGCCCTGGTATGAGTAGGTGCAAATCAATGATATTGATACAGATCTTAACCCTTCAAAATTAAAAAAAAAATGAGCAGGAGTCTGTAGTACCCCAGTGATAGACTTAAATGGCAGGACTGGTAATTGTGGCACTGATGACAGCAAAATATATTACTTTAGCAAGATAATATATGAGTGTGAAAGATGAATCTGTACAGTTGTGAAAAAGACTGAGATGCTAAGAGTCAGTTTCTTGGAGACCTCAAATTACTTGCAAGGGATTGATAAAAGGGCTGCTTAGAGGGCACAGATGTAGATATATAATTTTGCCAACCTGCTACAATAAGACAAATTATGTCTTTATATAATTATATATAATTTATTAACTATAAATTATATATAATTTATTAACTATAAATTATATATAATTTTGATTTGTCTCAAAATTTTTATGAGTGTATTTATTACCTGTAGACTGATATATTCTAGAAAGCCTATGTTACCTGTAGTTATAAGTGCTGACAAGCATTTACTAGGATTGCAGCATTTTCTATAGTAGTACAGTTATCTATTACTGTGTGAAGCTATTTTTGCCCAGCCTCTGAGAGACATAAATAAAAGGAAATTAAGATGGCACCTGGTAAGTGCTGTTCTGGGGAGGCACTGGTGCATCTCAGATGCACACGGGGTGAACGTTCAACCCAGCCAGAAGAATAAGGAGAACATGACCTTGGAAGGTTAACTAAGGGACCACAGTCATTATTCAGTCTGCTCAGTGTTTTCTGGGCTGAGAATTTCAGCAGAGCCCTTCTGAGCATTTCTGCTTCCTATGGCCTTTGATAAGACAGTGGGGTGGGAGACCAGAGAGATCTCACTCACCGGTAGCTGGGACTTCCTGGCATTTCAGCGTGACTCAGGCAAGAGTCCCAGTATTGCTTTGGGTCCACTTGTGCTCTTGTGCTTCCTCCTAGCATGGTGAGCAGGTTTTCAAAGAAGCTGTGTAAGCCCTCAGGCTAGAACAAGTGCAGATGCTTTAAGGCCTAGCCTCAGAAGCTATGCAGTACCATGTGCAAAGTCAGCTCAAGAAGAGTCCTGCAGGGAGCTGTGGGCTCACTGGAACACTGGGACCGTAGTCGGAAGGGACCTACACAGCAGCCGTCCTGCCTGGGGGCAGAGGCTCCTGGACTGTGCCCAGATTATGAAAAGATCATGTTCCCCTTCGTAGTACAGCAAATGCTTTTTCAATATTTCTTCATTTACATGTGCCCAGTAATACTTGGCAAATGTTTAGCTTGTGTCGCTTTCTGGAGAGAGCTATAAAAAACAGCAGCTATGAATAAAAGGTGCTTTCAGCCATTATTCTTTGTGCTGCCTCAGTCTTTGTCCAGTATGCCAGGTCTCATCCCCACTGAGGGACATGTAGGGGTGATGAAGACCCCCGACAGTATCACATTGAACATGTTTTATATTTCAAAACAGATTATAAGGGCAGCATATGGAGAGAAAGGAAACAGAATCCAGCTGCGAAGGGGAGAATGATAAGGTCGCGCTGTGCATGAGCATGTCAAAGAAGAGGTAGTGTTGTGGCTACCGACGTAAAATCTACAGTGTTGATGTAAAATCTTCCAATTCTTTACTTACATTTTGAGCCTGGATTTGGAAAGCTACTGATATTTGTTAACAACAATCTTTCACATCTTTTGTTTTTTGTTTTTTTGAGACAGGGTCTCGCTTTGTAGTTCAGGCTGGCCCTGAGCTCACTATGGAGCCCAGGCAAGCCTCGAACTCAGCAATCCTCTTGTCTCTGCCTCCTGAGTGCTGGGATGACAGGCGTGAGCCACCACGTCTGGCATTGTGGTATGCGGTGTTGATTGTTGGTGGGCGTGTCTCCATGCCCAGCATTCTATGTGGTTACCGGGGATCGAACTCAGGACCTTGCACTTGCGAGGCAGGCGCCGGAACCACTGAGCTAACCTTCCGGCCCAATCTTTCACATCTTTGAAAAAAAAATTTTGAAGAAAATTATGAAATCTTGAATAAAATTATTAAAAAAAGAAAAAAAAGGTTATCTTTATTTTCTCTTTCAAGCCTTTTCTTCCAGGAAGAGTTGACTTTTCTTAGTACTGGGAATTGAACTCAGCGCCTCACATATGTTAAGCAAACACTATGCCACTGACATTTATTTCCATCCCTTAACTGAACGTTGTCTTAAAAAACTTACTTTCTATTTTAGGAAAATGTCAAATTTCTTAATCTTTTAAATCAGTGTTATTAGGCCACTTGATTTGTAGTAAGAGATGATATACGTTAAACAAATAATAAAGGACAGAATCTTTTTCTAGTTTATACTAATAAGTTCATCCCATTGATAATGTTAAGTTTTAGAAGGAGCAATACTGTAATTGGGAACATGATTTTAGTACGTGGGCTCTTATCACTACTCTGTCGTAACCTGTGAGAGTCACATATATTTGAGATTTGTCTTAGTTAATTTTTCTCTTTGTTAGGACAAAGTACCCGACACCCAGATTAGAGGAGGAAAGATTTATTTTAGCTCCAGTCCGTAGTCAGCTGCTCCAAGGCAGGATGACATGGCAGGATCATGGCAGAGGAGGAACAGTCCACAGCAGGGACACAGCAAAGTCTAGGAGGCAGCGAGGCGGCGGGAGCAGCAACAGCAAGTCTGTTTTTCCCCTTTGTCCCATCCAGGGTAGAAGCTTTTGGGGTGGGGCTTCTGTTTTTCAGTAAATCCATTCAATTATGCCCAGAAATAAGCTAATTCCAATCACTGAACTAATTTAGTATCACATACCCTTCATCCCAGGGTCCCACAGCTATGATTGCATGAGGCTTTGGGAGGGACATCTAGGTACAATCTGTAACAGGATTAAATTTCCACTTGTGAAGTGAATGTTTTGTTTTAAATAGAAATTTGTTTATCTTTAGATATCTAGATAAATTCCAATGGCCGGTGAAGGGAATTTCTTCATAATTCAATATGGAAAGGAATTAACCTTTTCTTGGGTCTGTTTTAGTAAAATAGCATAAATACCGAGCATTTTCTTTTTCTATCTTAACATCTGGCCATCATTTATGTCAGACTGATGTTAAATTAGTGTGCGGCTTTGGTTCTTAGTATGAAACATATTGTTTTTTTATACTAAGTATCTGAACTCTTGCTTTTCTTAACAAGTTGTACTTGAGTTTGGGCAAGGAAGCACTTTAATGGTATACACAGGATATAGAAACTCCTAGAACTTATAGATCATCACGACAACAAAGCATCTGCACGAATATTGAACTGCTTGATTATTTCATTCATTTGTCTCTGTCTTGCTTTGTGAATTTACCATGTGACATTACTTGATATTGTATATATGATTTATTTTTTAAAAAATTTAACTTATTGGTACATTATATATATATATACATATCACAATTACACTCTACATTGAGAATTTGTACGAGTATGTGACATAATTTAATTTTCATTTTTTTCCCTTCCCCTACCCACTCTACAATCCCCACTCCTATACACACAAGCTTTGTTTCCTTTTTTGTGTGTGATTTTTTTTTTCTTACAATACCCCTATAGGACAGGAGATGTCACTGTTCCCAGTTAGAAAGAGAGGAAACAGCACTATAGGGAGTCTTAGCAAGTTCCGAAGAGTCACACACCTCATGTCTGGTAGAATTGGGAATCTAACTGAGAGATTTTGATTTCAGAGTATTTCTGAGCTTTGTGACACACATTCCATTTTGGTCTTGGAATCGCATTTTTTTTTTTTTTAATTTTCAGACATTCCACCCATCGATTCAAAAGGATGCTTCCAGAAATGAGTCTAAAACACTAGTCTCCTAGCTCTCCTGTGCCTGAGACGTACTGAGTCATTTGTGTAATGAATCCCAGCTTGAGGGACGAGACAGATATCACGAGTTTAGGGGCTTAATGGGTTTCGTCTCTGAAGCGCTGAAGAACTTTCCCTTGTCCATCTGTCATCCTTTCCCGGTTCTGTTAAAACATCCTCATTCCCCGCACTCCTACCCGCTGCCTGGCCAGAAGCTTTCCTTGCCGTGCAGTTTTTCATACTCAGTGTTGCTTCAGAGGAGGAGGATGATAAAATAACTGAACTTCTGTAAAGAATCCGGTAAGAGACGAGTAAAAAGAATGCAAATTGTACAGAGCCGCTAACATGTTTAATCTCAAAAATTTATCAGGAGCCTTTGCTTAACTGGAACAATTTTGCATTTTCACTTCCATCGGCCTGTGAAATATCCCCTTGGCTAAAACTACTCCTTTTACTGCGTACTCAACATTAACTTCCCTCCTTGGCTCTTTAATAAATTCAGATGTTTATTATAAACACAAATCAGACAGTTCATAGTAGGTGTGGGTGCAGCCTTTTGTTCATATATATTTTAGTTTAACTTAGCTTTTACTCATATATTTAACCCACCTTTTATTTATATACACTGCAACTGCATGTGAATCACTCATCGAAAAGCAGCTCCAAAATCACTGAAATCACCAACGGGTTCAGGTGCCTCATAGGCTCATTGTCATGGTTTCTTCCTCACACAAATGCAGGAGTCAGTACAATCTACCTTTAGGGTGCTGCTGGTGAAAAACCCTTTTCTTGGATGGGTTTATGATTAGAAGGCTGAGGTTTGTCTTCTTTTAATTTATGTTCATGATTCGAGGTCCCCATATCCTTAGCTTGGGTGGAGACGTAGGGTGGTCAGCGTCACGTGTGAGGGAGGCTTCGGAATTGTCCAACTGCCCCTCCTGGCCCTGATTCGGAAGTATGAGCTGCTGTTTGTCAAGGCTCCCGGAGATATAATTCTTGCGGAGGAGAAATAACTCCAGCTCCTACTGTCAGTGCTGATCCATTATTATGCTCCGTACCTTCTCCCTTTTATCCTCCTGTCCATACCTGTTAAGACTGTTTCATGGGTTAACTCAGGACTGTGCGTGCAGCATCTGACGCGGGTTATCTCCAGTGGTAACCTTTTGCCTTGACTTTCTCGGCCTTTGGGTCTTGTGGATTTGTTGCGGTCCACATAGGTTTGGTTCAGTCTTAGGACCCCTGTCGCCATCTGAAATCCCTGGAGATCCTAGAATTTACTAGGGGAGAAATGGACAAGGAAGCACCAGCCACGCGGGGCTGGAGTGACAAAGGCTCCTGGATACCACACGTGTCCTAAGAAACCGGCCCACGTGCAGCAGCCAGAGCAGCGGGAATGTACAGAACTCCCAAGGACGACCAGGAAAGCATGAGTCCACGTGCTTTTGTGGGCGGAGAGCTTTCGTGAGGACACGGAGCCACTCTTCACCATTCATCAAAGACTGCTTGAAAGATACATGAAATGAACCTTAATTATAGGCAGGGGGTAACTAGGTGGGCCATGTACGTGAATGTGAAGCTGATTTTATTTTAGCACAAAACATAAGAGTGCATGATGTTAGCAAAGACGTACAAGCATTTAAATAATGGCAGTATAAAACACAATGTAACGTACAACAGCAACAAAGCAAAATAATGTTAGCAAAGGTGGAGGTCAGGTCCTGAAAACTGTATGTCATTCTGGAAGCACGGGTCTGTCCGGCACTGATAGAAAGCTGGTGTTTATAATGCTTCATTCTTTGACTTGCTTAGGTGCCACTTGATATCTATTAAACCTCGGGGCCACGTGAGGTTGAGTCCACTCTACGTTCAGGCACATGACATAGGATGTGCTGCAGAGAATGCAAGGCATATTCTCTGATGTTATCTGCCTATTAATTTCTATGAAAGAGTGTAAGATGGTCATCTGATAGAAGAGAAAAATTTGAGGCACTCTAACTATTTGAGTGATTCTACTTCTCACAGCAGACTGAGCTGTAAACAGAACACCTCGTACTCTGTTTTCCTCCCTACATCGCACCACCCGTCTGTGCTTCGCACAGGAATTCTGGAGACCGCTCTGGGGAGTGTTGCTCATGTAGGAGCTGAAACACCGCAGAAGGCCAAGTGACGGCTGCAGGGGAAGCAAGAGACAAGCCCAGCTCTTTCAGCTTCCTCCTCTGCAAGCTGTGAACTCTTTATACGACTTTCCTTTGCATCGCTCTGTAGCCAGCTTCCTGACACACACTCGTAGCACAGATTGGCCTTGTCACTGCTGAGCTATCTCTCGGCGATATTTTGTCTAACTCAGGGACACAGTTAGGAATAACCCCTGCACTGTACTGTGAACCAGGATAGGAATATGACTCTTCTCACCACAGAAGTGGGAGCTGTTTATCAGATTTGTAATCTGTAAATCCAAATTTCATTTGATCCAGAAGGTGCTTTTGTGGTGCACCCAAAATACACATTAAAGCGTGTATGATGGTAGCCATTTGACAAAAAATTCACATATTCGAAGCTTCCAAAATGTACTTAAATTGAAATGGTTTTGGAACTATAATTATAAGCAGAGGCTTCCCTGGCTTTCCATTCACCTTG
>PVIC010037334.1:0-18124 GCA_004025085.1 Thryonomys swinderianus | reverse complement strand
TATAGCACAAACTTTTTCATTGGAAAGCTAATTTCATGTTTAAGAATGCCTGGGCAATGATAATAATGTTTTATATGGAGATGGACTTCTAAATTTTTTTTAATTGGGTTCTTAAACACTCCTATCTAATTACTGGCAAACCTAGTTAGTGGCTACCTTTAAAATTAAGTCCTGTGAGGATTCAAATTTTATAAGTTCTTATCCATTATTTAAGACTAGATGCAACTGAGATACCATAATGTAACCATATGCAACCTAGGGAAGATTATGATGAACAAATGCTTATAGAATGCAGGTGTAATGAATTTTTCCACTCAGTATCAATACATTTTAGTTAAATTCTGGTAATTGGATGCACCTTTAATGAAGCAACTGAGTCACTTGGTAGTGCAGTTTCTAGTACCTGGGCTATGGGAGAATTTGGACCCCTTCCAAGGCCCTTTGTTCCCATTGCCTAGGGTTCCCTCAGAACTGGGTCTACTATTACTTTTTCCTGGCACCTCCCTGAGGCCTCATGAGGATAATGGGCAACATCTCAATAACAAATGTGATGGTGCTTTAAAAAAAAAAAAAAAGGAAAGAAAACTTGTGTATTTAGGGGGCAAGGGGTTGTAGGGTTCTAGGGGAATGGGAAAAAATGAGAATTAAATGGTGTCATACGTGGTACAAATTCTCAATACTGAGTGTGGTCATGATGTATATATATAATGGACCAGTAAATATTAATAAAAGAGAGAATTTTGCCAGGGATTTAGCTCAAGTGGTACCGCACCTACCTTGGAAGCACAAGGGCCTGAGTTTGATCCCCAGTACCACTGAAAAAAAAAATTACATACCAAAAAAAAATTTGACTCTAGTGTATTCTAAAAGGAAAACATTGATTCAATTAGTAACTTGCTGAAAGGAAGTTGCCTTAGATAAAGGCCAAAATGTTGGAAATTTTTATTTCTTTAAAAATTCTTAAAGTAAAATCATGTGTTACCTTAAAGAGAGAAAGAGAGAGAGAGAGAGAGAGAGAGAGAGAGAGAGAGAGAGAGAGAGAGAGAGAGAGAGGGTCTAGGAAGAGAAAAGTATAACGAAATCATTCAACCAAAGTTTTATTTGAAAAATAGAATAAAGACCTACGGATAAAGAAGAAACTATCAATTTTTTTTATATAGCTTTAAGGAAGAACATGCAACAGTGTAGAAAAAAAGTGTTAGTTGACTGACATAGGAAACTCAATGCTATGTTTGACTGTGTTTTTTTTCTCCAGCAAAACTCACATCAGAGCTCACATCCCCAGTGTTACAATGTTACGAAGTGATAAGCCCTGTAAGCGTATTAGTGTTTTAGGAGATCTACACTCATGAATGGATTACTGGTCATCTCTGGTGCTTCACCCTCTCTAACCACTACAATGGGTTGTTGCAAACCATCCTGACACCTCCCCTGGGGCTCTGAAGCGTACTTGAGTTTGTGCACATAGCTACTTTCTGCATCATCATATCCCCAAGCACAGAAAAAGAATTAAAAGCCTGTCCAGATTCTTCTTGAATTTTCTGTTTAAAATTCTTTTTTCCTGGGTATTGGAGCAGGAGCCCTCTGGACAAAAAAAAGATCAGATCATTTTCCCTGTTTGTCTTTTTGAGATTATCTCACTGTGAAGACTCGGCTGACCTTAAATATGCTAGACTCCTGTTTTACCCTCCCCAGTGCTGAGCATGCTGATGCATGACACCATACCCACCTTGGGGATCTCCTATGGCCAGATTTTAGAAAAGCAGTGGAAGCTAGACTAGTAATCCTAGGGTTATGGCTTGGTGTAGGGAAATGTGGTTCTGGTTCTATGGCCCACAGATGAGAATTTTAGTTTCTGTAACTTGCTTTGGGGGAAAATGAAGGTCAAAAGAAAAAAAGGCAGGAAATGTCAGAAACACCTTGTTTCTGAGGCTGTTTCTTTGAAGTTCAAAGCGCTGAGCATGCCAAGGTGCCATGCATTGGCGTATTGTTTTCTCAGCTCTGACATTATTTTAGAGGAGGACAGAAGCTCAGGAAGGAGATAAACTGACATAAATCACAAAAGCATTTCCCAATATTATGACAAAAATGTAAGAGCAAATCAATAGAAGGGTTTAAAGAGAAACACAGGTATGAAATAAGTAAAGAAAAAGAAACAATGTTTTACATTCATACTATTCATTTAATAGAACTGAGCATCTTTGTTGAGTTGGCTATTAGGCAAGTTTTATTGATTTTGCTTCTCTGTTTAGTATAAATCTGATTATTGCAGATAGCGAAGTCAGGTAGAGACTGGCAGGCCGTTAGAAAGAGAGTGGGCCCAAGATGGAGTTCGAATAAATGCATGGAAAGCCAGGTCTGTGGTGAAGGACTGAATTGCTAGAAACTGGCCCCAAGGGGAGGCACCATGGCTAGCCTTTGTGAGCTCTGCAGAGAAAACAAACAAACAAACAAACAAACAAACAGCTCAAAGCTGTGTGCTAACTACCCCCATCTGTTCTAGTAATGAACAACATAACACACACACAGATACAACATTACCAAACAGACAGATGCCCAGAACACTGATCTTCATTCCCACCCCTTCCAGAAGTGCCTGTGTTCTTCTTGGTGCTGTGTACCTTGGCAACTTACCTTGCTTTTCTATTAGATAATTGGAACTGACTGTACCCGTAATCCTATGAATCAATTATAATTTGACCCAATGTCCCCTTTGTTGTGATTGTACTATATAAACATCTAGACAAAGACTCAGTCACCACCCACTTTCAGGACCCCTTAGCTTCTTGGGAGCTTTCTCTCAATAAAACTGTCCCATTCTTCACCTCGGAGTTTGTCCTTGAGTCCATTCTTTGATGCTGTGAGACAAAAACTTGCCACATCTGTTTCGGAGTCACTTCCCAGCAACCTGATATTTTCCCAATGTTCCTGTAAAAAAACATTAAATTTACAGAGGGTTACCAAAAAAGCTGTCCAGAATAATAGAAAAAAAGAGCAAGCAAAAAATACAACATGTACATGGTAGGTAAATGCACTTTTCCTCCTTGCAATGGCCTCTAAATTAAACCTCAAGGAGGTATTTTAGAGAATCATATTTATAACATATTTTACTATTTTAAAAAGTCTACTTCAACTCGTTCCTCAAAGGCAACACAATCCTGGAATTATTTAAAGTTTCCTCTGCATTTTTTCCTCCAATTTAGATGACTGCTAATTAGTTCTTTTTCTTTTCAGTGTCCCAGAACCTGGCTGGCTAAATTATATATGGAAATATACATGAATACATAAGAACTGAGGGCTTCTGTTAAATATTCATAGACCCTTATAAGAAAAATCCAGCTTCCATATTTGGTAAGCTTTTCAGTTTAGAAATTCATTTATGTAACAGCTGATAAATATATTTTGTTGTGTTTGGTTATAGGTTTGTAGAGGAGGAAAAATATTTTCTTTTTCCCTTCTAAATTTCCAGGTTGGGCTTTTGTAACAGAAGTCATATGAGTAAGGATGAGCAAATGACACATTTTTAAACATGTATTATCTTATATATGGGATGAGTAACCCAAAGAGGCAGCTTAGAATTCAGGTTTAAAAACTATCTTCAACTTTAAGAAAGAAAGGCACGGAGGGGGCTCATTAAGGGAAAGGGACCGAAAAAGTACAGTAAACACCAGCAAATTTTGTTATGCATGTTTAAATTGTTTGTTTCTCCACTTATAGGAGTTTTTTTTGTGATATATAGTCATTCTTCTCTCGTGCATAGGAGATACTTTCCATCTTGCGTTTTAAAAATATCAGCCCAAAATAATCCTTAAGAAAGAAAGGCACATCGGGGATGGCATATCCTGGACTCTTATAGTCATATTTTGATAGAATAAATCTATTCCCACAGTTTCCAAACAGATAAAGGGCTATCCAAGTGTCAGGTGAAAGGATTGAACGAAGAGATTAGCTTTGGCTTCCTTTCCTCAAGTAAATACATGCATCTGTTCTGGTTGGTTGCACCGAGGTAAACTGGAATTCATTCCAAGGGCGGCAGAGGAGTGGAAAGGAGAGTCATAAGCACACATTTTCTCAGATTTCCCAAGTGAGAGAAGGCAAAATGTTATCCCAAGTGTGTCCTATTCTAGTCAAATCTGGCAGGTGTTTTGGAAGAGCTCAACTCAATCAGTTAAACTCACATTTCTCTTAATCCATTTCCATGTGTTAACACTCACACGCCTTACTCACAAGTGCGGTGTTCTCTCCCACCAGGACACAGCTCACTCTGATTGCTTCTTCCTACCTTCTCCTCGGTGGAATTGGAAATTAACTAGTCTGAGTAGTAAGTGAAATAATCCTTTATATTGTTGGAAATCATTATACACTGACCACTCATGAGATCAAACACATCCTGCTGTTGTTGAGAGCAACAGAGGTAGCATTTTCATTTCAATATAAAATCCCTTTTCAACCTGTATGTGTATTTGAAAAGAAGGAAGAATTTACCATAGATCAAGAATATGAAGTTGTACAGAAAATAAGTTATTTTGTTTTGGACAGCATTCATACTTACCTATGAGAAATGTTAGTAATCAAATTCTTGTCATTCTCATTAGATCTGTTTGTTGTAACAAATTCTCACTCAAATAACATGTGTAATCTAGAGAAATTTATCAACTTACTAAACATTTATCCTTCATATATGTTGCTTATCTTGTAAGAGACATTCATATTTTACTTATAAAATCTCTAGCGTCCATTACTATGCTAGGAAGTGAAACAAAATCTCAGGGCTCAGTTCCCAGGTAGTGTTTAGAGTCAAACCGCAGGCCTATAGTTTATAACTCATGTGACTTTGGGTAACTAAACCTGTATTATAGTTCTACATGTAAAATTGGAATAAAAAGTAATTGGGTTTTTAAAAAATAATTTTGAGAAAAGGCCTTGCTTATACGTAGTCCAGGTTAGCTTTGATCTTGTGACCCTCTTTGCTCAATCTTCCGAGTGCTTTGACTACAGATTTGTGAACCTGTACACAGCAATTGACTTTTTTGATTGTGTTTCTAGGTGTGCATTAAAAAGTGTCGAAAATGCCACCCTAAAATGAGGACACTGGGTAACAACAAATGGAGAAGAATTTGCTCTGAATTTTCTTCATTTGGCTAAATTTAGATTCTTTAGAAGGAGCTCAATCGCTAAGAACACCTTTCCATCCCCTGGGAAGTTTTGGAGGATACTGGGGGTCAGCACCACACTCAGACGTACCTCATCACGGGCTGTTTCACCTATTCCTCTGAAAGCCCATTCACTTTTTCCAAAACTCGTTTACTCTCCTCTCAGTTGCCACATCGTCCTCTCCTCCGTTTCTTATCATGATGGTACAAAAGCCATGAGGCCTCAGTGAGTATTGGCCTATTATTGGCTCATTCACTTTTCTCTACTGTGATGGTTTGTGTGTTTTTTCTCCTGTTGATCTGTCTAGTGTTAGTTCATTTCATAGACTCCATCACTGAATCTAACAAGGCCATTCAAAAGATATACACAAATGTAGTGGAAAAACATTTTTGCCTTTATCCACTTTCAAATTAGATTACATAAAGATGAATGAAAGGCAAATCAAAGAGGCTTTTTAGCATATGCAATACACATACATGTGGGAGAAACTCAGGAGTTCCTTTAAAATACATGTTTAAAGCACCTAGTTATTCTCCCAACTCGCTCCATTTTTCTACTGTGTTTTAGATTGTCATTTGTTCCTTTACATCTTTATGCCATAGTGAGGATGAAAACTGTCTCCTGAGTCACACAGTGGGACTTGCAATGCCAGGCTTGTAACATGCACATGCTGGTTTTCCATATCTCAGGATACCACAGTGCAGTCAATAGTGTTATGGATTAAGCATACTTTTTGTTCCCTGGTTTTGTTCTTCTTTTATATATTCCTAAAGCTCTCCTTAGTATAGGGTGGAGTTTTCTGGATTAGTTACCATCTTGATTTGGCTAAACTGAGAATAAACTCCTATCTGGCTCTGCCGGTCCTTCCCTCTTTGTTATTGGAACTGCTTTTTCCTACAAATGGCACATGATCTTGATCTAAACTAGAGGAAATAAAAGATAGGTAGAAAGGAGAAAGAGGAAATCATCACTAAAAATAGTACTTTTAAGGAGAGTGCAACTTCTAGGGCCTCAACAAAGTCACCCAAGTCCATCCGTATCAGTATTATCTTGTGTATATTTAGACTCCTCCCCTACTGGGCCATCATATGCAAAGTTCCTCAGGAATGAAGAAAGTCCACAAATTGGCTTAATTGAGAAAGTGAAGGGTAGGAACCTAATCCTAAAATAAATGTGCAGACTGAGCAAATCGAAAGAATGTTTAAAGAACAACAAGGAGAAACCAGCTTATAAACAAAAGACAGTGGCCATACCTGAGAAGGGGTTGGGACTCTATTCGGACATGGGCTACCTACTCCTGGGACTTCTACAATGTCCAGAAAAACACGTTTCCTGTTCTAGGAAATAACACATCTCGTTTCTCTGAACACACCATTTTACCCTTGATTGATTTCTAAATCTGCCTAATAAATTCTTCCTGTGCCTCTTACAGATGTATCTTGAAAATTTCTCATTGGGTGCCAGTGAATCTACTAACTTATTCTGTGAAAAGATGGGTTAAGTTCCTGATTCGGCCTGGTCCGTTAGCACCCTTACCTGACAACCTCAGTGCTCACCCTGTGGCCTTGAACTCTGATGTCAAAAGGAATGGTTAGAACATGGATTTGTGTGACATCTTTGGAAGGAAAAATACATTTGTACAAAAGTAATAAGAAATAGAAATACTTTAGCCTATTAGGACAAACCATCTGGGAGGATAAATATACAGAGGAAACTAATGGAAGGCAGCATCACCTTAACAAGAACTAGAGGATCGTATAATCCTGACTCAGTATCACTTCTGCTCCACTGAAAAATCTCTTAACCCCCCCCCCCCTTTTTTTTTTTTGGAATAGTTTTGGAGAGTCGAACCAGGGAGATATCTTCACAAGAGAAATCGATGATCAGTATTCAGAAAGAAAGGGGGTAACACAGTGCCCCTTGCATGCCTGATCTTTTTAAAAAGTTACCTTCAGATGAAAATAATCTTTATAGCAGAGTGGCATATTTGAGGATACAATACGTTGAATCCACACACCTACATGAAATGCTTAAAACAGTACCTGGCTCACTGTATTCACTCAATAAAGAGTGGGCATTGTCACTGGGGTTTTGGAGTGCTAGAGTCTCCTTCTAGAGAGGGTCTTCAGGTTCTTAACGTTCTGAGCAAAAAAAATGAAAGCGAAAGGTAGGAAGGTTTTGTGTTTATTTCAGGTGGGAAACGTGCTGTGCAGAGTAAGCTCAGGATGGCTACCGGAAACTGTACACCCTGCAAATCATCGAGGGCGTTGTTGAAAGAGTTCACAGTGGCACCTGGCTTGAGGGTGGCAGTTCGTAACTCCCACTCTTGAGGCTGACGTCAAGTCTAGGCTGTTCTCCCCAAAACCTGCTTGAGTTCTCTCCAGAATAGGTGAGGATAACATTCTCTGCTTGGTTTCAAGGGCAGGACTTCCGGAACTGTTCTGGGCATGTGTCCAGGGACTGTGTGATTGGCAGGCCATGTCCACTCCCCACTCAATTTATAATGCATTTAGCTATCATTTCATCGTAACAATTGTTATTGTTACATTATTGTATTTTTTAAATAAAAAAATTTGCAGAGTGGCAAGTCTGAACGTAACTTTTTTTTTTTTTGAGACAGGGTCTCACTTTGTAGTTCAGGCTGGCCCTGAGCTCACTGTGTAGGCCAGGCAAGCCTGGAACTCAGCAATCCTCCTGTCTCTGCCTCCTGAGTGCTGGGATTACAGGCGTGAGCCACCATGCCTGGCACTCTGTTATGCAGTACTGATTGCTCATCGTATTGTATGTGGTTACCGGGGATTGAACCAGGGACCTTGCGCTTGCTAGTCAGGCGCTGGAACCACTGAGCTAAATCTCTGGCCCTGAACGTAACTTCTTATAATGTTTAATAAGAAATGAGGGGATAAAAAATAGTGTATAACCGAATGACCTGCCATTTTATTAAATAGGGCTAGAATTACATTGTAGGACAAGAATAAAGATACTTCTGAATCTTTGAACCAGGCACTGACTAAATTATTATTTTTATTCTTCCATTCCTCCATTCCATCTTTTATTTTTAAATCTTGGCTTATTTTCTCCAAATTTCTATCCAAGGACAGTTTTGACCTTATTCCTAGGGTGCCATGAAGAGTCATGTAGGCTAGAAATTGATATTGACAATCTGCCCAAATGATTACTGTAAATCCAAAAGAACAACTAATTTTCAATTCCTCAAACTCAAAATACAAGGCAGCTGAGCATTAGAGAGAGAGAGAGAGAGAGAGAGAGAGAGAGAGAATAGAAAATAGAAAAAACTCTGATTAATTAATATCCAAATAGATAACCATGGAGGGAACTGTGTATCGAAACTTCCTTTTCTAACTTAAACTCTTTGGGAAGCTTAAAAATAGTAAAGGACACCAATGAAATTTATAAATGATGATCATAGCGCATAAAGGTGGATGTTTTCCACATTTGTATGTAAATTACAAAACAACTTGGCCCCTATAAGTCAGTCACAGAGGGAGATACTTTTTCTATAGATGTGAATTTACTGGATACAGAGGTCTTTACATTTTTGAGGTGCAAATAATCCCTGAGAATTATTATTATTATTATTTTTTTGAGACAGGGTCTCACTTTGTAGTTCAGGCTGGCCCTGAGCTCACTATGGAGCCCAGGCATGCTGCCGCGAACTCAGCAATCCTCCTGTCTCTGCCTCCCGAGTGCTGGGATTACAGGCGTGAGCCACCACGTCCGGCATTGCGGTATGCGGTGTTGATTGTTGGTGGACGTGTCTCCACGCCCAGCATTATATGTGGTTACCGGGGATCGAACTCAGGACCTTGCGCTTGCCAGGCAGGCACCGGAACCACTGAGCTAACCCTCCGGCCCTCCCTGAGAATTCTTAAGAAAATGTCAGTATTTTGCATCGAAGTAAATGAGGACTTCTTAAGAGAATACTTACCCTAGTTGAGGAGAATTTGGATCTCTGTACTCTTAACTGCCTTTCAGAATCTCTTGTTAGGTAAGCAAATTACACACACTTCCGTCTCTGTTCAGTTTTGCAAGTGGGCACCCCTTTAACTCTTTAGATCTATTAAGCCAGACTAACTTCTCATAGCTAAATATAAAACCATTTTTCATTTCTTTGCAATCTGTTCTATTACATTTGCATATTCAAATATGCAGCATTTTTGTCAGATCTCAAAAGGAAAACTCACTACATTCCTAGTAGGATTATTCTCTTTCTCTTTGGTTAAAGACAGAGATTTGAATAACAACTGAGAGAGAAAGCAGAAGTTAGGCACTGCTTTCATAAATGAAATTAGCAAGTTTCTACAATTTAAAGGTTCTATTTGTAATTCTAAAAACCTTTTCCCTTTCTCCTTGCTTAGCTTCAGGCATGAATAAAAGTGTTGGGGAGGGGAGGAATGTTTGCTTTTCTTCTTCTTAATGGGTAAGAGAAAACTAAATGCTGAATTTACAAAATAGTTTGCTAGTTTTGGACTATATGCATAAGCACAAGATGAATATCATGGCTGGGATCTTAACTGAGTAATATCTGCAGAGTCACTTTGCTGTGTATATGAAAAATCTACGTGTTTAACTTGACAATCTTCTCAAATGATAGCCACAAGTATTTAGCATTTAAAAACTCAGTTTCAAATTTGAATTGCTAATGTTGAGTTGCCAATTCAAGGTTCTACAATCCAAAACAGATTCCAAAAGGAAAAACAAAAAAAAGCAAGCATAATTAAAGGGAAAGCATAACATTGGCTCCCACTTGGTTAACTTGCTTCCAGGCGACCTAAAGGGCCTTTGCCCCGTGTGACTTCCAGTTGTCTCACATTCTCTGGGTCTTGGAGGGAAAACACGCTAAAGAAAATATTGAAGTTATTGTTATCAAAGCTGAAAGAGAAAAAAAACGCAAGCATATACTTCATGAACTAAGCAAAATTCCAACAAAAATTTTAATGGGGAAGAAATCATCCAGACACAATCACCATTATCATCAAGTTGTATTCTTTTTGCTTTCCTTATTTTCCACCCACATCTCCTGGTAAGAATGAAATCTCTGAACTTTTTCAGATATGTATACAAAATTTTTGGAAAAATTTTCTTGGTGTCCTGCTTTTCCTTCTTCCAGATTGACTTTACTTCTCTCTCTCTCTCTCTTTGAGACTGGGTCTCGCTTTGTAGTTCAGGCTGGCCCCGAGCTCACTATGGAGCCCAGGCAAGCCTTGAACTCAGCAATCCTCCTGCCTCTGCCTCCCAAATGCTGGGATGACAGGCATGAGCCACCACGCCCAGTGATTGTACTGTTTCTGTTTCCTGGAAACTGCCTTGAGAAGATCATTTTGTTTTTAGTTTATTGTGGATCTCTCCATGAATAACTATGCCACTTTGTGGTTCCTAGTTACTACCCATAAATTTCTTGTTGAAAATCAGTTAAGAAAACTGGTATCTAGTTAAAGTGGAAACCAAAATCTTCATTAGAAATTAAGCACTTTTGAAAAATGACAGGAAGCTAATCCATCAATTACTACACACTACATACGTTTCTCATACAATAGGGAAAAGGCCACACAGGAATCATACCCAAAGCCTTTACCTGTGCTCATGGATAATTTGCAAACGTGAAATTACAACACTCATGGAAATATAAAATGAATGCACGTCAAAAATTTTGTTTGGTTAATTAATGGTAGTGGTATAGGAGAATTATAACTCTCAACCTGTTAGAGGTCAGATGTACTGAGTTCATGTCCCTTAAAAATCAAAGAATGAATCTTGAAGGACAATGGAAATAAAGGACAGAAGCTCATTGAGACACAGCTCATGAAAAACAGGAGAGGTCTTGGAAGTTGCCACCAGGGACCCTTTGTCAAGAGTAATTTATACAGCAAAAAAGTCATAATGTGAGTATGATGTGGACCAAGTTATAATTAACCAATGGGATTACAAGCATAACTCCTTAGCTAATACTGATTCAATAGGGCAGTGGATCACATAGTGTGGGTACATGGAGAGAACCAAGGCATTCTGGGGAAGGGATGGGTCCATGTGCTCTAGTTACCCACTCAGAAGGCTGATGCCCACGGGCATTTCCTAGACTGGGAGGTGCTAATTAGAAGGTAATTCCAAGTTACTACTTACCCCTTAGGGGAGGCATGTGGGTCCGCACATTGCATTTTTATCTTGAGGCCTGGTCTTCAGAGGGATCCCCAGCCACAATTCTGATGTCTTTGTTCTTTGCTGTTGACTTCCATTACAGCCTAGTCTCTCTTTGATTATATATTAATTTCTGTCTAACTTTGCTGCCTATAATAACAGTACCATTGAGATGTACTAATCAGGAGTGATACAGAGCAGAAAGTATTCCAAAACTGGTGTCTCAATAAACTGAAATAATCTAAACAAGGTTAATAGTATAACTCCCAACCTGCTAGATGTCTTCAAGGTAAGTTCATGTTCTAAAAATCGAAGAATGAATTCTAGGAACAATCAAAGTTAAGAGTAGAAGAAATTTATTAAGGAAGAAAGCTTCTACTTAGGAGACAGAAGGGGGGACCTGTGAGGGACCCATTCGCTTCACTTCCCAGGAGTCTTTTATGGGTCAAAGCCAAGAGGTGGGCCAGATTCAAGGTTGTGTAAGATGACTGCCAGCCAGTAACACTGCCAGTGTAGTCGCTTAAATAAATTGATTAAAGTGGGATCCAGTGGGAAAGCAAATCACATAGCAAGTGTAAAGGATTTCCAGGAAGGAATCGTTCCTGGGGAGGCTGGATCCCCACCAGGTGACTGATAACTATTTAGAATATCAAAATCACTGCTATTTATCCTACAGGATATGATAGCTTCTTTCCTTTTACAGTGTAAACCTTCAGTGAATGTATCTTGATAGTCTTCCTGGTTGGCTCCTTGGGTGTCCTTCATGTTGGCTTTTTGAGGGCCAGCCTTACCTAACTGCCTACCAGATATCAAATTACCTTACCTACACACAACAAAATAACTTCTTTATGTGTGTAGGATTGTGAAATATATTTTCTCTGAGAAGTAACAGATTTTTTTTAAATCAAAATTTGTTGCCGGGCGTGGTGGCTCATGCCTGTCATCCCAGCACTCGGGAGGCAGAGGCAGGAGGATTGCTGAGTTCGAGGCTTGCCTGGACTACATAGTGAGCTCAGAGCCAGCCTGAACTTCAAAATGAGACCCTGTCTCAAAAAAAAAAAAATTTGTTAGTTTTACTTAGCTTTTCTCCCCATTAAGTTCAACTCTTTTGGGCCTGCACCATTTAGTTTTAACAAAAATCCTAAGTCAGTTTGGAAGGTATATATTTTTGTCAAATGTGATGAAAAGAGTTAACTCATGTAGATTCAGACAACACTGAAAAATCAGCTAAATTATAACTTTTACTCTATTAGTAGGATATCCAGTAGTCAGTAAGTGGTGCCTTTGTTCACTAATTTAATTCACTCCATGATTCTGGTCACAAATATGCAACCATGAGAAGAATTAAGTTCATGAAGTGAGTATCACATTGTATAGCTACTTTCAAAGCTCCCAGTTTACATCAGATGATAAAACACTGCCCATAGCAAAAGCTTAGTAGTCATTTGCACTTCTCACTCCAATTTGGTAGCTGTTTTCTTCAAAGGCCACACTTAATCTTTTACTTTCTGTGTTGTTCTTTTTAAACACACCTGAAAGAGCATATACTATCTCACACTGAAACTAAGTTGAATGACATGAATTATTCACTTTGTATGAAATCAGTAGCACATTTTGTTAAAATTTAATGTACACTTCACCCAGAACTGCCTTAGAAACAATGTTTCAGAGATATTTCTTCTTACAAAAGAAAAAAACACAGAAAATCTTAATTATGGATAATAAAATAATACCTGAGGTAGATAGAATAATGGGTCTTAATGATACTTTATGTTGCAGCACCTAATATCTGTAAATATGCTGCCTATAGGAGAATTAAGGGCAAAGATGAAATTAAAATTGTTGATCTGCTGTCTTTATAATATTAAGGTTATCTGGGAAATCCAAGTAGATCTGGCATCATCATGAAGATCCTTGAAAAGAGAAGAAAATAATGCCCTGGTGCCACAGGACTATGATCTGAGCATTCTGGAAGATTGAGCCAATATCACAAGTTCAAGCACAGTTTGGACAATTTTGTGACATACCAAGTTTCTGTCTCAAAATAAACAAGCAATACTAACATGTTTGGGGAATATCACAATTCAGACTTCAATCTCTGCCCCCCCCCCATGTAAATCAGAGGCAGAAAACGTGAGTTGAAGTGAGATATTCCTAGGAAGAATGGTCTGAGAGGTACAATGTTACTGATTTTTTAATATGACAGAAAGGCACCAGTTAAGAAATATCAGTGGTTTCTAGAGAACAGAAGGGGAAACAAAAATATGCATGTCCCACCTCTTTCAGAAGACAATGCAACCTTGATGAAAATTTTCTTTCCCCTGGTATACAGATCTTTTATGGGGCTCAGAAAAAGAAATTTCAAACTATATCATTTTGGCATACTGAGTCCCTACAATTAAGAGACTGTAAGACCATAGTGGAGTCTACATCTGAACTTCTACTTTCCTCTCTCCTGTTCTTTTCCATGCTTAAAAAGTTATAGGAATCAATATTCCTCATTCCCATGGTGAAGCAGAGAAACTATAATCCAGTCCCACAAGGAAAGACATAACAGAGAAAGGTGACTCGCTATCTTATCCTATCATTCTTGAAGTTCTCCACTGCAGAAGGGTCCTGTCATATATAAAGAGGAAGACACACCTCACAGAAGGTCTAAGAAGTCTCTGGACTGACACACCTGCATTCTTAGCCTCTTTTGCGGTATCATGTCATGTCCTTTCATCAGATTTCACCCCTATGTGACTGTCAATTCTCAAACCTAAATCTAAAAATAAACAAATTTCCCTGGGTCACTGAGATTTCATTTGCCAAAGTATCTGGCTCACATAAAATTTTCATTGAATAAGTGATTATGTATTTATCTTAAAACCATCTTTTGTCCAGTCAGAATACTGTGTGTGACACTTAGGACAGGGAAAAGTATCACACATTTCCTGCAATTTCTAAAAAACAGATGTTCAAGATAATAATCTCTATTACTTAAGCTGCTAACTTTATGGTAGCTTGTACAGTAGTATGAAATTGATATGCAGTCCCATGGGAAGACATTCCATGGTCATCTGGGATGGAACATCGTCAGAGTATTGGATCTAGTCTGGAAAAAATTATAACAGTGCTTGAGAAAATCAGTTACAAATGTCACTTTCTAACTTGGTATAGTATAAAATAAGGGAAAGTCCAATAACACTTGGAAAGATAGGGATGATATACTTTTTTGAAATGTAAAATTATGTCTTTCAGTAACTATAAAGTGAGTTTAGAGTTATTAATTAATGTGAACCAGGGAAAATGTTAGAACCTCCTAGTACAACATCTGATAATAATAGATATTTAGAGGAAGTTAGCAAATAATGTTAGGATAATATTTCTGAGATATATAATCTATTAAGCATTCAGTGAGCCAGAAATCACTGGAACCATCTCTTACACAAAATTAAAATTACTGTATCCTGGCTGGAGATTTAGCTCAGTGGTTCTGGTACCTGCCTGGCAAGGGCAAGATTCCTGTTTCGATCCTGGGTAACCTCATACAACAATACTGGGTGTAGTGACTCATGCCCACTGGCGATCACACCACATACCACAGTGCCAGGTGTGGTGTCTCATGCTTGTAATCTCAGCATTTGGGAGGTAGAGGCTACATAGTGAGCTCAGGACCAGCTCACTGGTTTAAAAAAAAAAAAGACTCTATCTACATCAGACAAAATTTTATAAGCTACCAAGACAGCACTGAATGGGGAAGACCCAGCATCAAGATAAACCGTGTGTTTCCTTCCAGTCCTCAAGGTCCTCAGAACATTTGTACCTGGGTGAAGATATGTCACTCAAATATTTGTTTTATTTCCAAGTTTCCAGTATCATTTCCAGAACACAGATTATAGACAATTTGGAAAAATACATAATATTAGCTGTATTACAATCAAGAATTAATAAATAGAAGCAGTCATTTAACTAGTTTTATAACTAGTTATAGCTGAAGGAAAATAGGAATGATTGTGGAAGTATTTTTATTTTAAAAAAGAATATTGAATGACTTGTTTTTTGTTTTCATAGACATACAAGAAACTAAAGTTGTTTGAGTAAAGGTATAGTTACAATTAAAAAGAAGTTTAGGTACACAAAAGATATGCTGGATTCTGCTTTCCAGTATTATTCAGAGAAATACTGATAAAATATTGTAACTAAAAAACGTGCATAGTGAAGCTTGAAAATATCGAAATGTAAACAAGCATGTCCTCAAGAACAAATAGGAATCTTACCATAGTGAGTTTATATTGAAGAGAATCTTTCTATATGGAAACAAGGAACAAACCCCAGGCTTTTAGGGTCCACAACATATATGTTTCTGTGGGGATGATAGTGACATAAAATTACTTTGAGGTATCCTTTGAAATGAATGCAAAAGGTGAAAATATGCTCCAGCTCTGTAACCTGGCTCAGAAGTTTTACCTATTAATTCAGAATAAAGTCAAAATGAAGATATATGAAACATGCCAAAGATGAAAACCAAATAAGTAACTGCATATTAGATTTCCAGGTGAGAGACGTATTTGTCTTAGAGGGGGGTGTTTGATATGGATAATACAGAAACCATGAATCCTAATGAGTTCATCTAAATGCCAGGAAGAAATTGGTGGAACACAGTTCAGAGAGATGCAATCATGAGGTAGCCCTATAAGATTATAGAAATGTCTCCCTAATCTTTGATGAGTGATCAATGACAGTTGCCAATACAGAGAAGATTAGAAAAAGAAATGTGAAATTGCTTAGACAGAGAATTCAGTGAGTAGTGTAGCACTAAAGACCCCCATACATTCCTGTGGTACTAGAGATAGTAGGTAAAATCTAAAAGAGTCTTTAACATAATTTTATTTAAATATTTGGAAAAATGAAGAGGAAGAAGTATCCACAAAAATGTGAAAAGAGGTATAAAAGTAATTACCTAGAAATTTCAGAAATGAGAAAATACAATGAGCCAAGTAAATCATCAGACGGTGGAGCCATTAGTGTTAAACAGCAAAGTTGACCTGGCCAGAGAGGGAAGTGTTGAATTAGAAGATGGAAGAGACGTTTTTTCCCAAAAGGGAGCACGGGGACAATCGAGTGTGCAAACACAATCAAGTCTGCAAACACAACACACACACACACACACACACACACATTCACACACACATAAAAGATGGGACAGATTGACAAACCCCAACGTGATTGTCATAGGAGATCCGGGAGAGCGGAAAAGAAGAAAAACAAAAAGAAACCTAAAGATATTGGGAAAGAGGCAATATTCATTCTTATTTTGTTAGTGTCGTTTGCAGCGTAGTGATTACATTCATCATGGGGAGCTCATAGGTACCCATAGAATACCTGGAATGTTCCTTCATCCATCCCCTTTCTGTTCTCTTCTTTTTCTCTCCTTCCATCTCGTGGTCTCCATTCCTTTTGCAAAAAAGCTATCTCTCTGTTCTCGATTATTTACCCTTTGTTTTGCTCTTTATTTATATTTGGCATTTCTCATGTAAGAGAAATCATTTAATATTTGAAGAGATATTGGTGACAGTGTTTCGGAAAGAGAAATGATGAGCCTCTCACCACTGTATAATAAGTAGGATTTTTAAAAATGATCCCAATGGTTACAAATAAATTTATATTCATTATTAGCATATGTAGGTTACATTTATTTTTATTGATTAGAAAGGAAGCATCAAACAAACAAAAATTCAGTCTTTTTTCAAGTCAATAAAACTAAATAGCACTGTATGTTTGGAAACAATCACATAATGCCTGGGTAAAATGTCACTGAGAGATAAAATTGAATTTCAAATAATATCACTAAAAAGGGACAAGCGGAACATTTCAAACTAGAAAAACACCACAAAGTAGATAGAACAGCCATAATCTAGCATGTATCTAAATGTGTATCCTAGAATCTATAGAGCAAAACAAAACACTTCAAAAATATGATAATAACAACATATTTATATTCATGTCAGGAGAATTTAAGCAGAAGATGGTAGTACAATAAGACACAATGAGTAGGGAAAGAAGGTCTAAATATGATTTACAATTTTGATTTGATATAATCTACTTCTGAAGACTCACATTTTAAGCATGCAGGAATAGTTACCAAAAAAAAAAAAAAAGTCTACATGGCACTATGAGTTAGCGAGATTCAACTTTATGCAAACCTCATTTTGTAGTCATGCCATAATATAACTCAAGACCATGAATTCATATATGTAGAGATATAGCCATATGAAGAGAAAATAATTATTTTAATAATTTATTTACATTATAATTTTAACAAACTATAAAATAAAGCAAAAATGAAAAGAAAAATGTTTTGCCTTAAATATATTAATTAGAAGATGGAGTATTAAAGGTAAATGTATTGGTAGTAGATTAAGGTATTGAGAATACATATGTCGAGCTCTGAAGATCAAATTCTCTGGTTATATGATCAGGTGATGGAACATTTATTGAGATGTTACCTATGCAAAAACATTCTAGAAACATTCTAACTCTAAAAATATTGTAGACAAATGTAGTCCAATTTTATAGCAGATGCCAAAAGGGCCCGAATGAGATGAATAGAAGCTCTCTCTGCTGTAAAGAGCCCACGGAACCAACTGGACAGTGATTGTCATTAATTGACCTATTGCTATAACTAATTTGTTTTTTCATTCTTTACTAAATACCAAACTTTCAGAGAGATCTCTACAAGAATGAATTCAACATTCACAGGGATTTGCTAAGAATTTTGCAGAAATTTTGTGGGTGATCCAGCCATCTTCTTTCAACATTAACATTTCTG
>PVIC010037333.1:0-18137 GCA_004025085.1 Thryonomys swinderianus | reverse complement strand
GGCAACTACTCTTCTGGTCCCC
The DNA here is from genome assembly GCA_004025085.1 of Thryonomys swinderianus. Taxonomy (NCBI): domain Eukaryota; kingdom Metazoa; phylum Chordata; class Mammalia; order Rodentia; family Thryonomyidae; genus Thryonomys; species Thryonomys swinderianus. The sequence goes on along the minus strand of PVIC010037333.1, from coordinate 18,115 downwards.
ATTTCTATCATTTTGTCATTTCAAGAATATTACATAAATGGAGCTGTGCAACATATAACCTTTGCGGATCAGCATTTTTCCACTCAATATCATTCTCCAGATATTCATCAGGTCTTTGTATAGATCAAGTCAGTTCATTTTATCTCTATGTAGTACCCCTTAAGATTACTATGCGTGCCATAGATTTTGTTGCTCCTTGCCTTTGTGTATGGTGATGGACATGATGTTTTAATACACATATTAATTGTGAAATAACTTAGATAAGATCTTTAACATATGCAAAGCTTTCCAATGTCACAGACAAGTGAGACCACGTCATATATGTTTTTCTGCACCTGGTTTATTTCATTCAACAGAAGGTCTCCATGTGCCTCCATCATGTTAAAAAGGACAGGATTTCCTTTTTTAAAGGCCAGATAGTATTCTATTGTGTGTATGTACAACAATGTCTTCATCTATTCATCCACTGATAGACAATTAGATGGGTTCAGCCCTGCTGTGAAAACTGCTTCAGTGAACTTGGAGTAAAGATGTTTGACATGCTGATTTCATTTCCTTCGGACATATGCCAAGAAGTAAGACTGCTTGACATGTATAAGTCCTACTTTTAATTTTGTTAAGAAATCACTATCCTGGGCCAGAGATTTAGCTCAGTGGTTCTGGTGCCTGCCTAGCAAGCGCAAGGTCCCTGGTTTGATCCCCGGTAACGACATACAGTGATACCAGGTGTGGTGACTTACGCCTACCAGCAATCAGTACAACATACCACAGTGCTGGGCGTGGTGGCTCACGCCTGTCATCCCAGCACTCTGGATGCAGAGGCAGGAGGATTGCTGAGTTCAAGGCTTGCCTGGGCTACATAGTGAGCTCAGCCTAAACTACAAAGCGAGACTCTGTCTCAAAAAAAAGAAAAAAAGAAAAAAGAAAGAAATCACTATTCTGTTTTCCATAATCACTATAAACAAATTTACATTCACACCAACAATGTATGGGGGTCCCTTTTCTCCATACCCAGGCCAACACTTACCTCTTGTCTTTTCTGTTATAGTCATCCTAATAGTTATGAAGTAATATTTCAATGTGGTTTTTAATCTGTATTTCTGTGATTATTAGTAATATTCAACATTTTTAATATACCTGTTGGAAATGTCCATGTTTTCCTTTGAGAAATATACACAGGTACTTTGTCCATTTTCAAATCAAATTCTTTGGTACTTTGTTATTTGTTTGAATTTTTATATATTTTATATGTGACCTTTATCAGGCATAGGGTTCATACATATTTTCTCTCATTACATAGATTGTCCTTTTGCTCTGTTTTTCTTGTGTATAATCTTTTTTAGTTTGATACAATCCCACTTGTCTATTTTTGCTCTTGTTATCTTCATTTTTAGGGTCATATCCAAAATACCTTTGGCCCAGACTATGACAAAAAGCTTGAGAAAGTTAGGTGAAGTAACACACCTGTAATCTCAACACATCCTGGGAGATTGAGGCAGGAGGATCACGAGTTTGAGCCAGGGTGGGGAATTTAATGACTTAGAAAATCTTATCTCAAAGTAAAAAATAAAAAAAGGATGGGATGTAGCTCAGTATGAAGGCTCTACTGCTGTAAAAATTCGCAGTGCTGGAACAAAAACTTGGAAATTATGTAGTTCAGTAAAAGCAAATGTAGAAGGTACCAAATGGTTCAGGGTACTAAACACTTATCCTTCCACAAGTGACCTTCTAATTCAGCTGACCATTGTTACCTGGCAGCTACAAGCTTTTCTGCCTCTGTCTCACTGAATGGCTGTGTCTCCCTCTGATATTAAAAAATTATGTTAATATGAAATTATATTCATACATTAATTTATATGTTTGTCAAAAATCTATTAAGTTCCTGCTCTATGTCAGATAACATGCTGGCCTTACAAAAAATATTATGAACAAACTAGACACAATACCTGACCATATGGAGTCAGATATTAACAGATGATCTCAAAGTGGGTCATATCCCATAGGAATACATACAAGAATTTACTACATATGCTATAACAATTTAATAGAAATATCTATTATAGCAATATAAGAAATGATACAAGAGAGATTTGACCAAGTCCAAAGGATGATAGTGAGCCTTATCTAGCTAAATATTGGAGTTGGGAGTTAAGAAAATATTTATGAGCTTATGGCTTCATTCATTTATATATTCATTCACTGTCCATGAAGGACTTAGGAAAGACTCTGGGTACTAAACCCTCTATTTAGAACCAGGCAATTTCCTAAATTCCCTGAAGAGACTTTCATTTCTTCTTTTAAAGAAAAATTGTTATCATTTCAGCGCAAAAGGCAACGAAGGCAGTGATGGCATTCCAAAGGATACCAAATACAAGAAAGTCGTTTTCCGAAAGTACCTAGATAGCACTTTTACCAAACGTGACCCTCAGGGCGAGTATGAAGAGCATCTTGGTATTCTGGGTCCTATTATTAGAGCTGAAGTGGACGACGTCATACAAGTAAGTTGCTTTTGAATGCTACCAAGGTCCTAAGAGGAATTTCCTCAAGCATCAGAGGTTAGAAAAGTGAAGGTAGCAAAAGAAGTATAGATGATTTATTTTCCAGAATTAACACATAATTACATTTCTTTGCAAAGACTGCTTGTTAAGCCATTTGGCGATCTTCGACACGAAAACAATCATCTCTTATTTTGCAAGTGCTGAAAACTGTAAAAACTGGGAAAGATCATATTGTAATTTCCTGTTGTTTTCTTAAAAGAAAAGAAATGGTTAAAGAGAACCAGCAAAGAAGTAAAGGTGCCTCAGTGTCCTCCAAAAACAAGCAGATTTTCTATGGCTCTTCTGAATCCTGGTCATTTCTTTCAACATCCTATTATTTATAGTTCTGATCCTATCACACCCTTTTCAACCTGTCAATCTTCCTTCCTGCCTTCCTTCCCTTCCTTCCTTCCTTCCTTCCTTCCTTCCTTCCTTCCTTCCTTCCTTCCTTCCTTCCTTCCTTCCTTCCTTCCTTCCTTCCTTCCTCCCTTCCTCCCTCCCTCCTTTCCTTCCTTTTTCTCTCTCTCTCTCTTTCCATGCAGGGTTTGAGCCCAAGACCTTTCATATCTCAAGCTGTTTTTACTGTATTTTGAGACAGTGTCTCAGTAAGTTGCCCAGCTACCATCAACTTTATTACCCACCTGCCTCAGTCTCTCCAGCAACTCAAACTGCAGATATACACCACCATGCCAAGCCTTGGTTTGGCTTTTTATTTAAACTTTAGTATTTTCGTGGATTATTCCTTTCCCTAGGTTCGTTTTAAAAATTCGGCATCTAGACCATATTCTCTTCATGCTCATGGACTGGCCTATGAGAAATCATCAGAAGGGAAGACTTATGAGGACGATTCTCCTGAATGGTTTAAGGACGATGATGCTGTTCAGCCCAACAGCAGTTATACGTATGTATGGCACGCCATTGATCGGTCGGGGCCAGAGAACACTGGCTCCCCCTGTCGGGCTTGGGCCTACTACTCAGCTGTGAATCCGGTAGGTACTTCCATGAAAAGTTCTTGCCCTTTCCCTAACCTTACCACCTAAGCCCACCACGTGGAAACATTGCGTTATTTTCTGTCAAGAGCCTGTCTTGTGTTTACAAAAGATGCGGAAGCCCTGTGGTCAGTTACACAGTTACCATACAGAGTTATTATAACTGGGGACTCCCCTTCAAATGACAAAGGAGGGAGGATTACTGAAATGCTTGCTGGCCCCCCAAGCTAGAATCCTGCATTTGCAGAAAAAGATGCTCGTTTGTGATTTTCTTGAGCAACTATTATATTCTTTCTGTTTTTTATTTTAAAAAACCTAAAAATTCAAGAATCTTTTCCTTTACCATTTCACAATATATATGTAACTCAAAATAAAATGTTATATGTGATAAAGATCCACAAGTTTTTGGCAAATTATAAAAGAGGTCCTTCATTTAAGCCATAGCAGTAAGAGCACAGACTTAGGTTTGGGGGATTTTCTGTCACTGTTTTAGGTTTTTGTTGTTGTTATTATTGTTCTGTTTTTGGTGCTGGGATTTAAAGCCCAGGGTCTCCTCCATGAGCAGTATGGGCTCTCCCACTGGGCTATGTTCCCAGCTCTAGACTTAGATTTAAATTCTTACTCGGTCCCTGTGCAACCCTAGAAAAATGACTTGACCTCTCCCACCCTTGGGTTCCAAAGTTTAAAATGGGATAATAGTACACAGTATGTCATAGGCACTTCGTAAATATTGGCTCAATAAATGAATTTATATTTAAAAAGTAGGACCGTTTCCAAATTAAAAGAGATACTAAAGGCAAAGTATTTAACATAGAACAGATGCTCGGTAAACAACATCCATTATGTTATCAATATTGTTATTATCATTATTATTTAGATCAAAGACAGCATAATCAGAGGAAAAAATATGAATACAACCAAAGTAAATAAATATTTAGGCTTATTAAACTATTCATTAACAATCATTAAATGCAGAATCTTTAGGGAGATACATATATATGTATATATGTATATAGATATAGATATAGATATAGATATAGATATAGATATATTTTTTGAGACAGGGTCTCGCTTTGTAGTTCAGGCTGGCCCTGAGCTCACTGTGTAGCCCAGGCAAGCCTCGAACTCAATAATCCTCCTGTCTCTGCCTCCCGAGTGCTGGGATTACAGGCGTGAGCCACCACGCCCAGCACTGTGGTATGTGGTACTGATTGCTGGTGGGTGTGAGTCAGCATGCCCAGCCTTGTATGTGGTTACTGGGGATCGAACTCAGGACCTTGGGCTTGCGAGGCAGGTGCCAGAACCACTGAGCTAAATCTCTGGCCCAGAGATATATTTTTATATATTGTCAGGAGACCAAAGATCTTGAAAAAGGCATGCAAAGGAAAAAAAAAGGAAAAGGCATGCAATTTGTGCTTCCTGTCTTCCAGGAAAAAGACATCCACTCAGGCTTGATAGGGCCCCTTCTGATCTGCCGGAAAGGAACGCTTCACAAGCAGAGCAACATCCCTGTGGACATGAGAGAATTTGTCTTACTCTTCATGGTCTTTGATGAGAAGAAGAGCTGGTACTACAGAAAGACTGAAAGGACTTGGAAACTTGGATCTCCAGAAGTAAAAAACTCCCACGAATTCCATGGTATTATTTTCCTCTAATTTGGACCTATTCTCTGAAGTAAATCACACTGGGTCACAGTGATTTCTACCCTTAGAGCTTCACATTTCAGACATTAATGTCTCTGAGGATCCAAAGGCTACGACTGAACCCAGTGCCTTAACGTCCCCCAGGGCTGAGTGACCTGGCAGGAAACACCCCAGGCTGGGGGCACAGAGAGAGTCCAAAAGGTGGTGCACAGAGGTTGCTGCAAGACAAAGCAAAGCAAACCAATGAGCAGAGGCCAGGGTACCTCGGATGGCAACATGAGGAAAGGAATTAACTTCGGTCTGTACTTTCAGAAGCGTCTGAACTTGTTTCTTGCTTTGTAAAGGAGCCAGTAATTACACAGAAGAAATGATATCTCGTATGTCTTTTTTCAATTAATTAATTTATTTATTTTGAGACAGAGTCTTGCTTTGTAGTTCAGGCTGGTCCTGAGCTCACTCTATGCAGCCTAGGCAAGCCTCGAACTCAGCAATCCTCCTGCCTCTGCCTCCTGAGTGCTGGGATTACAGGCGTGAGCCACCACACCCGGCTCATGTGTCTTTTCTAAATAATGATCCCGACAGATCTAGCTCTCGGCAGCCATGAGTGGCATCCATACCAAGTAACACATGAAAAAAAAAAAGGAGACAGGAACTGAGTGGCCAGGCTTTGGGAGAAAAGGCCAAAAGTGCATTTGGCCAGAGATATGGAAAAGAATCCCCAGGTAGCAATCTACTCAGGAATTTGCCTAGGTAAACTGACAACTGAAATACAAACAGTTTTAGAGAAAGGCAGAATTTAGGATTTGGTGGATGGCAAAACGAATGATGTGGAAATTTAAAAAGCAAGACTAACCCTTCTTCAAAGTTTGCCAGATGGGGGATTATGCTGAGATTCTGATCAGTGAGAACCTGTGTTGTAACAAATTCACGTAATAAAGAAGGAAAACCCCACTAGATAGTACGTACAACAGCTCAGTCACTGGCATCTGCCACACTCATCGAGGCCTAGAAGGTCTGTATCCCTCTCCTACTCTTGCATGTTCGGGCTGCCTTTCTTTATCTTGTTTTTAAAATCTTACTTCTACTTCTAGATGTTTAACGATCTCACTTGTAAGCAGCAGTTTGAAATAGAGATAGGCAAACTATGATTTACGACCTGTTCCCACTAAGGATGGACTCTAGGTACCTTAGAAGTGAATTCAGATATTAAAAGTGCATGAAGAAATCTTAAGGTGAGCCTATCGAGAGTCTGAAGCAATGGTGCCATGGCTCCATGGGCCGAGCACAGAGTAAGCTCCGGGGAAAGAATGGCACTCGGCAGCCTGCTAGGAAGGGGCGCGCAGACACGCCTCCGGGGCCGGTGAGAATGTCACGAGGTCCCGTTCCAGCCTCTCACATCGGATTATGACAGACAAGCCCTCACGCCCGGGTGGGCACCTGAGGGCCACATACTGAGGAAGATGGGCGGTGGGTAGGTTGTCCCACAGGCCCCTGTCAGCCTCCTCCTGGCGTATACAGGGTTTCAGCTGACTGCAGTGCTCTGTCCTTTCAGCCATTAATGGGATGATCTACAACTTGCCTGGCCTGAGGATGTACGAGGGAGAGCAGGTGAGGTTACACCTGCTGAACATGGGCGGCTCCCGAGACATTCACGTGGTTCACTTTCACGGCCAGACCTTGCTGGAGAACGGCACTCAACAGCACCAGCTGGGCGTCTGGCCCCTTCTCCCTGGTAAAGATCTGGTGATGGGAGAGGTCTCTGCTATGAAACAGTGAGATAAGGCAGCCTTGGCACCGGACGCCTCCCCATTCTCTCGTGTACTGACTCCCTGAGGCGTCAGGACACAGCATTCAGGCACAGATTCTGCGCAAGGCCAATATCAAAATTGCCTACACAAGTGCCGGGCGTGGTGGCTCCCGCCTGTCATCCCAGCACTCGGGAGGCAGAGACAGGAGGATTGCTGAGTTCGAGGCTTGCCTGGGCTACATAGTGAGCTCGGGGCCAGCCTGAACTACAAAGTGAGACCCTGTCTCAAAAACAAACAAACAAACAAACAAAAACTGCCTACACAGCACAAAAATGTAGCTAAGAAATGAATTGAGTGGCAGCTCCATGTGGCTCAACTTGGTTCTGCAGAGATAGCTGTCTCCCAAGCCCCTCTGTGCAAATCGGCTCTCAGCTAGGGACAGAAGGAGTTTCAGAGCGCTTGGGCAGCTGCAGTGTTTTGTACTGAGAGGGGAATTCGAAATCGCCAAGGATTTTGGACTCTTGAATTCTACTCCTGGCTGTGACACTCTGACGCTTTTGGTGGGTCTTTATCTCCAGGAATCATAACCTGGAGATGATATTAAAGGCTGTTTTAAGCAAAGAGAACTTTAAAAAAAATATTGTTAAAACTAAAGAACAACAGAGGTATTTAATGAGTTTTCATGTGCAAAATAGTAATGAATGTAGATTTAAACAAACTGAAATCATCAGAAAGGATTTAGATGTGCCCATTAGTTGTCTATAGGTGTGTTTCTTGGCTTATAGGTGAGTATGGGTATGAGATCTAGAGGCCACTAAATCACAAGCTTCATAGTAAAATCTCTGGAAGCTGATTAAAATGCAAATGCTAAATGCAGAGATTTTGCTCTCAGAGATTTTAGTAAGGTGGATCTTGCATAAAATTAAAACGATTCCGCTTTTTTTTTTTTTCCTCAGTACTGGGGACTGAACTCAGGGCCTTTGCACTAAACAACATCCCTAGTTCCTTCATGATTAAAAAAAAATTACTGAGACAGTCTTGCTAAGTCACTAAGCTGCCCAGATTTGGTTTCAACTTGCCAATCTCTGGCCTCTGCCTCTCAGAGGACAGGCATGTGCTACCCGGTGCAGTCCCTTGATTCGACATCTTTAACAAGCAGCCTCCCTTGTACAAATGCTATCTAATGAAAGGCAGTCCCTTGTAAGACTCTGGGTGGGGAAATCATGGCACTAATCTGCCTCAGATAGAGATACAGAAGCTCAGATGGGCCTGTCAATCTTTAAGTTTGTATTTGTCCTTAACTCTCTATTCTAGGTTCATTTAAAACTCTTGAAATGAAGGCGTCCAAACCTGGTTGGTGGCTGCTAAACACAGAGGTTGGAGAGAACCAGAAAGCAGGGATGCAAACACCATTTCTCATCATAGACAAAGGTATTACCCACAAGATGCACGATCCTTATCACAAGGTGCCTGTAACTGGAATATTGCCAACTTTTGCGTTGCACGTGCTCAACTCTGCTAACTCTGAAATAACAAAGGCCTAACTTAGAGCTAAACAAAAACAAAAACAAAAACACAAGTCAGTCATCTAGAACAGTGGCACCAGAGGCTGGTTTCACAAAGACAATTTTTGATTTGTGAATGGTTCCCAGAGCATGTCTCCAGATCCCTCACGTGCAGTTTACGGTAGGGTCCACACTCCTATGAGAATCTAATGCCACCACTGATCTGACAGCAGGCGAAACTTAGGTGATAAGGCAAGCCATGGGGAGCAGCTATACAGACAGACTCCCTCACTGGTCGCTTACCCACTGCCAGGCTGGGGACCCCTGAACTAGAAAACTGAAACCAAATGATCGATGCTAACAGTATTCCTTACAGTTAGGGAATCCAGGGAAAGCATTATGGGAAAGTACCCGTAAGAAGTTCTCCATGTTCCTAAAGTAGAGGAGGAAAAAGAAGAGTTCAGTAATGACTGAGGTCATTGTGGAACATGGGATTTTAATATTCAAAAACATAGTTTCCCCCGTCCATCCATACATCCACCTATCTTGCTTTTACTAAGCACCTGTTGAGTATCAAGTACTCGTCTGACATTCAAATACCACAGTGGCTTGTATTCATTTCCTTATTAAAATGTAAATAGCCTTGGAAGTGCCCAGTCAACTTTTGAGACCACAGTTTTACGAAGAACAAGTACTTAATTTTGTAAAATTGTTTACTTTGAGGTTCAAGAAGGCATACATTTAGAACCAGTTATATTTCAAGATTTCAGGTGTTTTCCTCTATGGTATCCTAATTTCAATCAAAGCACCAATTTTGCTGGTGCATTTATTATAATCAGACATAGTTAAGTCAGTGAATGACCCATCAAAGGCATAATATCTAGCCATGGAATTTTACTTTGTTTTATGCATTCTCTAAGCAGAAATTATTCACTTTTTGGTTTTTTCATAGACTGCAAGATGCCAATGGGACTAAGCACTGGACTTATACCTGATTCACAGATCAAGGCTTCTGAGTATCTGGGTAAGTAATCATATCACAAGTGTCAGCATCTGTCATTGTGCTGTACACAGCCTGAGAAACCATGCATGACAATGGCTATAGATCACTTGTCTCTCCAGGCTTTCTTCAACTACAATATAAGAAAATAGTCCTATTTGGGATAATTATTTAGTAGAGGAAGGTATTCCTGGGGCCGGAGAGCAAAGCCTATTAGCATGTTTTTCTCACTGCCCCCTACTGGTGCATACTGCAGGGAAAACCAAGAGCCAGACAATTGGAATCTCTGCGTAGGCAGTTCTGTTTCTGGGGACTGGGCAGAAGGTAGCTCTCGGTCCCAGCTCTGTGCCCATCTCTAAAGCTCTTCATTTATCTTTTCTGGGCTTGGTTCACTGGGTCTTACGAAGTGAGGCCTGTAGTCTCCATTAATGTGACCTTTCACCTGTGACAATCACTCATCTATTTTTATCGATCACCCACTATTTCTTAGGAGCTCCTGCTAAATAAATTTCCTCCCTCTGCCTGAAATCTGTTCCAAGATCAATAGATCATCATCAAGATGATAATGAGGCTCGCAAATACCCTTCTGCTATCTTCCTGTTAGGCAGACACAGTCCAGCAGCAGCTAACTCAATACAACCCGGAGAAGGCAAACATGACCTTTGTGCAGTACAGAGTGGGTGGAAAGCTAACCAAACACAGACAGACCTGAAGCCAAGAGTTCATCATCAAGAACCAGTTTGGTTGTCAAGGTCCATGCTAATCATTTGGCTTCCTAAATGCAACACAGGTCCTTCAAGGATCTGGTTTTCTGCTGGACTAAACTCACTTGAGAAATGCTGATTGTCTTTTTTTTAATTTGGATCTTTATTATACATTATATATACACACATCATGATCACACACAATATTGAGAATTTGTGCCAGTATATGGCACAATTTAATTCTCATTTTTCCCATTCCCCCACCCTCCCTACCACCCCCTACCCCTATATACATAAGTTCTGTTTCCTTTTTTTTTTTGAGACAGGGTCTCGCTTTGTAGTTCAGGCTGGCTCTGAGCTCACTATGTAGCCTAGGCAAGCCTCGAACTCAGCAATCCTCCTGCCTCTGCCTCCCAAGTGCTGGGATGACAGGCATGAGCCACCACGCCCGGCTCTGTTTCCTTTTTTAAATTACCATCATATATTTTCTTCCCCTTGTTATGTACTCCTACACCCCATTTCCCTTTGAATATTTTCTATTTCATAATATGCTGATTGTCTTTTTAAAAATTCGGCACTATGAGAGGCTGAGGCAGGAAGACCACAAGTGTAAGTCTACCCTGGGTACAACAGAGACTTAACAAGACCAAGTCTCAAAAATAAAAATTTCAAAAGGAGCTGGGAGTATACCTCAATGATGTATAAGCCCTGGATTTAATCCCTAGTACTGGGGAAAAAATGCTTTTGTCAGAAATTTTTCTTTCTTTCTTTGAGTTTAGGTAATTGGGAACCCAAATTAGCAAGATTAAACAATGGTGGATCGTATAATGCTTGGAGTGTAACAAAAAGTACATTAGAAATTCCTTCTAAACCTTGGATCCAGGTATGTCTAATTAGCCTGATAACATTAACGATGATTGTAATAACAGACCTGATAATAATTTAATAATTTCTCCTGTCTTTCTTATGATATGACTAGGGGAACTGAAACCACAAGCTGTTAGGCACCATTCTCAGAACTTTACATACTATGAATCGCTCCTGTGAAGATGGACCTAAGAAATATTCCATTTTATAGATTAAGAAGTCTAAATCAGAGAGATGTTAACTAATTTACCAAAAGAGCACAGTGGTAGTGGTTGAACTAGAATTCAAGTCCAGGCTGTATTCAAGTAAGGACTGCATCTAGCCATTTTACCAGTTTGCTAAAATAAGAGATACATAACAGGAAGTAGGGAGATAGATCTTTCTTGGATGGTAAGGGGCTCAAGAGACGAAAGGAGGGGGTAGAAGGGGAGGGAAATGAAAAAAAGGAATTCAGATGTGTTATGTGCACGTACCAGCTTCACGTTAGGAATATAAGCATTCTGTACTTCAAACATGTACGAATGAGAATATCTGATTAAAACACAAACAAAAGAAAACCTTGGGTGTTGGTTCTTTCATTCTTAAGAATGCCGATCGTACTGTGTGTTAAGGCGGCAGCATGTGACTCATACACAAGGAGATGTCTGCAGACAGCTGAACTCTCTTGCAGGTGGACATGCAAAAAGAAGTCGTCATCACAGGGATTCAGACCCAGGGTGCCAGTCATTACCTCAAGTCTTACTACACCACTGAGTTTTATGTCGCTTACAGCTCTGACCACACTAGCTGGCAGATCTTCAAAGGAAACAGCACGAAGAAAGTGATGGTTTGTGTATATGCTTCTCTCTAACTTCAGGATTCTCTATAGGTTGTGTGAGAAATGTGATGAGCTTTCTAGGCTTATACGGAAGAAAGTGGTAATATGATGGTAGTCTGTGAGTTACAAATTAAAGGGATAACCAGAACTGCTGAAACTTCAAAGCTCCACAGAGCTTGAAAAGTATCACTTTATTATTAAAAAGAATTAGGCTGGCAGCTTATATACAGAATAAAATATCTGGCCCTATATTTCAAGCTTATGCTAGAAATTTGTCTGGAGTTTTGATTTTACCATTATGTTTCATTTTGTTAATTTCAGTGTACCTAAAGGAAATAGTATTTATTCTGAAACACTGTCATTTTCAGATCTGAGGCCATGCCTAAGGAATGATGTTCCCTTCTTAGGTGTTTCATGAGCCCAGGCAGGAGCCTTAACTTACCCCCTCCCCACATAGTCCCCCTCCCCTGGGAAAAAAAAACCCTTACTACAAAGAGTCTGTCCACAATTGTTGGGTCAATAACCTTGAATCTGTCTCAATGTGTATCTTATGCAAATCCTTCACTATTTCAATGTTTTTCTATAGGATCATTTTGTTATCTCTAGTAATAAGTTATTTGTAATATACCTTAGACCAAGTCATGAAAATTCTCAGTTATGGTGCTTTCTGATCCACATTAGGAGATAGAACCCAGCAGCAGAATGTGTAGTCTAAATATTTTTGCATCCACATTCATGAGGAATATCACTGTGTTTATTATTTTGGTATTGTTTCTTTCTGATTTTGATCTCATGGTAATGCTAACCTCATTAATTGGTAGCCATGCCCTTCTATAATCTAGGAGAGATTTCTACAATTGGTGTTAATTATTTAGACATCTGGCAGAAATTATTACTAATACTATCTGGGTCTGGAGATTTCTGTTTTGGAGGTAGAAGGGAATTAAAGTTACAAATTTAATTTTGTTAATAGTTATAGAGGTATTCAAATTATTTCATATTGGGTAAGTTGTGATACTTTGTGGTTTTTTTAATACATTGCCCATTTCTTCCAGTTGATGTGATTCTCCTTTCTAAATCTGTGCTGTCTATACTGATATTGCCTGTTTCATATCTAACACTGTAATTATATCTTTTTTTCTTTCTTGGTATTGCTAAAGATTGTCTAATTTAATCTTCTCTAAGAATCAACTATTTTATGGATTTCTCTTATTATTTTTTTCTGTTTTCAATCTCACTGATGTCTCCTTTCCTGCTTTAGCTGGTGTTTTTCTGACAGTGCTCTGTCTGGTTCCTGCTGGTGGAAGGAGGTGACCCACCTGCCTCCCTTGGCACCCTGTGAAGTGCCTCTCCTTCCAGCTGGGTGGGAAGTGAGTTCAAGAGCAAAGGCATCATTAGAGGCAGGAAGTGAAGAAAGTCCTGAGCTCCTATCTCGGACGTCTCTGACATGACCCCAGGGAGACAGGTGGGGTACATCTTTAGTTTCACAGCACGTGTCTCCCCATTCTTCCTTGCTGCTTTTTTTTCTGTGGTTTTTGGCTCATGTAGAACAGTTATTGTCTGAATCATTTCTGCTCAGTCAAGCTATCCTTTCCTTGTGATCTGGTTGGAGTGTTGTTTGTCTATAGCCATTGGTGTTTCCAGGTTGCTGGCTTCTTCATCTCTGGGACTAGGATACATAACCAAAATCCAGAGAAGCCAGCATCATATTTTTCCTTGGGTCTGAGAACCCCTATCTGTCTCCTTTCCTCTTTCCACTGTTCAGGGTCTTATCTTCTATTGTGTTTGTCTCTAGAGTATCTAGCTGTACATAGCCGAAGCCATAGGGCAAAGCACCTCATCTCCCTGGAAGTAGAAGTATCCTCAATTATTTTTTAAGAACAAGTTGATTTGATTCAGACATTAAATTAGATTATAATGTTATAATAAAGTCAATTAATAGAGAACTGTTATGTAAGTAGGCTCTCTTCTTTATTTCTAGTATTTTGATGGCAATTCAGATGCCTCTACAATAAAAGAGAATAAGTTTGATCCACCTATTCTGGCCAGATATATTAGGATATCACCAACAAGATCCTATAACAGACCTACCCTTCGACTGGAACTGCAAGGCTGTGAGGTTAATGGTGAGGAACAAAAATGCCTTATCTTTTCATGGATAGATTTGGGGTGTGTGGGGAATTCTTAGTTCTCTTTGATGTCTCAGGCTCCAGAAAAATCTTTATGCAACAGAGAATCCACTCAGACAAACTCTTCCGTATGACTTAGACTGAGTCTGGGCCCCCCGCCCCAGACAGAGGGAGTACCTTTCTGAAGAAGGTGACAGAAACCTCCAGGACCCTCTACGGAAGGGTCTTCGATTAGAATCACGTCCATCAGTCCATTTTCAACAGGAATTACTTGAGATTCAAACAAGGCTCTACTCTTCTAATGTCTTGTAGGTCGCTTGGAATTTAATGCAATAAAAATGTTTAGCAACACTACTGGCATATCTTGCTATTCAGTGAATGTTTTTGAAATGTGAATCTGCTTTCTAACTTCCTGAATCCATGATTGTGCTCTATATTCTCTTTTGTACCTATATTGCTCTTGGTGCCCCAGCACTTTTTTTTGTAAGCTTCTATTTTTCAGGGGATGTAATATAGCCTATAATATTAAAAAAAATCCAAGTAATCATAAGTGGTCATAATAAAATTCTGTTATATATAATGATGTTTAAAAAGTACTAATGATGGGCCGGAGATTTAGCTCAATGGTTCCAGTGCCTGCCTAGCAAGTGCAAGGTCCCTAGTTCAATCCCTGATAACCACGTACAACAAAACCGGGCCTGGTGACTCACACCCACCAGCAATCAGTACCACATAGCACAATGCCGGGCATGGTGACTCACTCCTGTCATCCCCGCAGTCTGGAGGCAGAGGCAGGAGGATTGCTGAGTTCAAGGCTTGTCTCAGCTATATAGCTCAGGGGCAGCTTGAACCACAAAGTGAGACCCTGTCTAAAAAAAAAGAAAAAAAAAGTCCTAACTATTTTTCTGACTCATAACTCAATGCTTTCTCATATTTTTCACTCAAAACATTAAAAATGCATTTTGCATTTTTTTCTCTACATAAAAAATATTATCAGTCTAGCATTCTGAGGTAAGAAGCTACAGCATCTGCACATGCCCAAGCTGAAACAGGCCAAGGTAGCTGCTGAAGGACTGAAGAGTCCAGGGATCCATGTGGAGACACACAGAGTGCTCCCTATGTCACACAGCTGGGGAGCTGATGTACCTTTCCTCAGTGTAGGGAGAAAAGCCATCTCAGAGGATAAAGCAGCTGAATCCTGCAATTGGTTTTTATCAAAGCAGATAATGGTACAGTATATTCTTGGCATTCATGAGGGATATGGCTATGGATGTTTGCTAACGTTCAGAAAGCAGCAATACGTAACACCTCTCGTATAAGGTGAAAATTTTCTATAGGCAGGAACATCCTGTAAAATGATTTCATAAATCATTAGTGTTTTCTTCCTGTGTAGAAGATGATGTAAATGCTAGATCTATACATATCACTGAATCAAGTTACCCTAAACCATGGCATACAACTGTTAACTCATTTAAAACATCTCTCTTCTGTACCAGAGACATTATTGGCATGTTACAATATGGTCTGCATTAGCAGTATATGTTCCTTTTGAGGTTTTTGTCCATTTCTGTATGTTTTACCCGAATCAAAGTGTCATGGAGGTGGGCAGTTATTGGGCTGGTTCTCCCCTATTTTTCTCACACTAACAGATCAGCCTTGCTGTTTAGGATGTTCAAAGTATCAGATGGCAACCGCCACCATTCCACTATATTTCTGTGCCACTTTGGTTAGAAGAAGAAACAAAGTGACAACCATGCAGTCACACATTTCTTAACAACAGAGTTGTGTTCTCTGAAATGCCTCTTTAGGCAGCTGTCACACCGTGCCCACATTATAGAGTCTATGGAACTACACAGACAGAGATGGTAGGGAGCAGTCACCGCAGGGCCTCTGGATGTAATCAAAGAAGCAGTAATAGGTGTGGGCCTACTACCAGCACACCTGGCCACTCGTTTATAATAAGCTCTTCATAAGTAGAAAAAGTACCTTCTCAATGATAAAAATATAGTGAATGCACAAGCCAGTAACATAGTCTCTTTTTGTCACATGTTATGTATTATATGAAACTGTATGCACTATATTGTTATATAACTAGGTTTATTCAAATCACCATTACCACAAACATGAGGGCAGTGTGCGGTGTTACTGTTATGACAGCTATGACGTCAGTAGATAATAGAATTTTTTTGACTCCACTGTAACCTAAAGGGACCACTGTCACATATGTGGTCTGTCACTAGCTGAAAGGACATTACATAGCACAGGACTGCATATGAATGGTTTAGAAATTATTGTCACCTCAAAGCAAAGTCTGGAGTTCCCATGATTCTCCAAAGGAGGGAAAAGGGACTTTAAACATTTAGTACATGATATTCACCATTTCCTATATGAGTTTAAAGAATACATTCACATCTGGAAGCCCTTGAATTTAATGAATGTGCATTGCTGGGATAGTTTTTGTTGTTAAATGGCAGTAATGTTACTTCTTACTGACTCCGAAGTACGAAACTTCATGTAGACAATTTTGGTGTTGTTTAATTAATCACATTAATTTTGTCTTCACAGGATGCTCCACACCACTAGGTATGGAGAATGGAAAGATTGAAAACAAGCAAATCACAGCCTCCTCATTTAAAAAGTCCTGGTGGGGAGATTACTGGGAGCCCTTCCGTGCCCGCCTTAATGCACAGGGCCGAGTGAATGCCTGGCAAGCCAAGGTGATACAGACTTTATGAATGAACTATTCTTCACCCTTCAGAAAAAACAGCAGTCCCACCACAGGGAACAGGGAGATCTTCAAAGCAGGAGTATCATCTCCTATGTATGTCTTGGATGAAAATCTAAAGTCTGAGAATCTAAGATATCTACAGAATGAATAGCTTTAATTCAGAGAAAAGTCGCTTATCACATCTGTTATTCTTGGACTAACTTTTATTTAAAACATGAGGGAACAAAATTTATCTGCAAAGATTGAGAGAAAAAAATATCTTCGGCTCAACAGAGCAGACGTAACTATTTACCTCTGCCATGGTGGTAGGAAAGCAGCCATAAACAGTACACACATGCATTAGCATGGCTATAGTGTCCAACTCCTGATGCAAATAGCATTAGTAAAACATGCTTTAGATTTATAACATTGTTTTTTGTTTCTTCACAATTTAAAAATATTTTTATTTTCTTAAGAGTGGCATTTAAACTTTTTAGTGCTTATTTTTAAGAGCATATTTAAAATAGTGCTTGAGGTGACTGGAGGCATGGTAAAATGTACCCAAACCAGAGTTATAAATCGGTCATCTCAGTTAAACAAACACTTCCAGGTAGTTATACTTTCCCTGCTATTAACCTGGAGTAATTCAGATGACTTAACTTTAGGGTAACTCTTCAGTTTATTTGCTTTTGTTTTCTTCTTAATTGATCTGAGGAATCAGAATGGCCTGAGTAATTTAATGATCCCTGCAGTCAACTAAATCCAGATTCCCTCCTTAGCATCCTCCCTTCTCCTCCCTTAAGATATCTACATTCTCTGGCCTCTTTATAGAAGCTCAGGTCCTACCTTTAAATTAAACCACTTAAAAAGGAAGGTAATTGTGGGACGAACACCCCAGAGTCCTGAAGACCCCTCTCCGTGCTCGGATGTATTCTGGACCATCATGGAATCACAGGGCCCTAGACGGCAGGCTGTGATGAACCATCTGCTCCTTACTGTTGTTCCTTTTTGGTTTAAATACAAAAACATCAGGTGATTTGTTTTTTTTTGAGACAGGATCTCGCTTTTATTTCAGGCCGGCCCTGAACTCACTATGTAGCCCAGGCAAGCCTCAAACTCAGCAATCTTCCTGTCTCTGCCTCCCGAGGGCTGGGATGACAGGCGTGAGCCACCACGCCCAGCACTGTGGTATGTGGTATTGACGGCTGGTGGGCGTGAGTCTCCATGCCCAGCATTGTATGTGGTTACTGGGGATTGAACTCAGGACCTTGCGCTTGCGAGGCAGGCGATGGAACCACTGAGCTAAATCTCTGGCCCCAACATTAGGTGATTTTAGCTTAGTTTGGTTGTAGAATCAGAACTGGAACTCCTTTCCTAGTAAACAGCCAGTGGTCATTTCGTTATTTGAAGCAGCCCAAACACCTCATTTTTCAATTTTACAGGGAGAAAAATTGACACTCAGGGAAGTT
>PVIC010037332.1:0-18140 GCA_004025085.1 Thryonomys swinderianus | reverse complement strand
GAGGTGTGCTTGACATGAAACAGTTCTGTTTTATAGGAGGTGGGGAAGGGGACCTCACCTGAGACCCTAGTGGTGGGTCCTAGTCTCCTTTGAGGCAATAGGGCAAAAAACTCATAAGAATAAAGCAAGAAATGAGATTTAGAGAGAATTTCGTCTTGGGATGACTCATGCTACTCTGAGCAGCAAGGCCGAGGCCCACAAGTCATCTAGGGTTTGTTGATTGCAGGCATGGGAAGAAAGAGGGCAGGGTATGCTGTGTGACATCTACTGATGCAGGGCTGAAACCTGGCATGATGGTGCCAAGCAGGGGTGTGAAGGAGGAGCCACTGGTTATCCTGCTTGAATAGAATGAGCAGGCACCATTTGCATCTTGCAGGGCTTTGATCTGTCTCCTGATGTAAAATAGGATAGCTGTACTATGGAAAGCAAGAAGCATGTTCCATTCATAGCCCTCTGGTTCTGGGTTGATGTGTGCTACATAATTTTACTGTATAATTAGTGTAGAAAGGATGAATGAGATCATTTTGTCAGTAGCATTTTTGCTGTTCCTCACCTGACAGTAATTTTACGTTTACCACGTGAGTGGCAGAATGAGTCTACCCAGAGGTGCCAGGGTCCCACAGGATCTGTGCTGTTGTGTTGGATGGGGCAGGCCTGAGCTTCTGGTAAGCTCAACCTGCACCCAAGTGTTCCGAAAGGGCAGCAAATTTGGATAATCGAGAACAAAAACATGCTTTCCTTGTGCTGGACATTTAGCTCAGTTGTTCTGGCACCTGCCTAGCAAGCACAAGGTCTCTAGTTCGATTCCCGGTAACCACACACAACAATACCGGGCGTGATAACTCACATGCCCCCCAGCAATCAGTACCATATACTGCAGTGCTGGGTGTGGTGACTCACGCCTGTAATCCCAGCACTTGGGAGGCAGAGGCAGGAGGATTGCTGAGTTTGAGACTTGCCTGGGCTGTGGATTGTGCTCAGGGCCAACCTGAACTACAAAGCAAGACCATGTTTTCTGTTGTTTTTGTTGGTTTTTTTTAACAACAAAAAGAAATATAAAACTAAGTTTCCTTTCTGTCCCTGTGCTCAGCCCCCAACCAAGTAAGGAACCTGCAAGTGCACAGCCGAACCAACAGCTCCATCAGCATGCGCTGGGAGGAGCCTAAGGCCTCAGACCAACAGAACCTGATGTACCGGGTGCTGTGGGCTGGAGACAATGGCACAAGTGGGACCATGAACACCACAGACATCAGTGTCACCATTGAGGGACTACGTTCTGGGTCTCTGTATGATTTTTTTGTGTGGGTGGAAAAAAATGGAGTGAGCAGCACCAGGGAGAATCTCACAGCCACTACAGGTGAGGGGTAATCACTGTTCTACCCTTTTTCTTATTTGATCCAGTAGAAATACAGTGGAAGCCATATGTGTAATCTTCTGTCTGTTGTCAGCCACATCTATGTCAGGAGAAACAAGAGGAGGAATGAATTGTCATGGCCTATTCCGTGTAGCACAGCTCATCTCAAATACTGTCATTGCAGCATGTGACAGGGTAGAAAGCACCAGAGAGATCTGTCATCCCAATTTTATGAGATCCTTTTTTTTTTTTGGAGTCAGGGTCTTGCTTTCTCATTCCTGCTAGCCCTGAACTCACTATGTAGCCCAGGCAAGTCTCTGACTCTACAGTCCTCCTGTCTCTGCCTCTTGAGTTCTAGGATTATAGGCATGAGCCACTAAACCCAGCAGTGTGGTATGTGGTACTGATTGCTGGTGGCTGTGAGTGTCCATACCTGATACTGTTCTATGTGGTTACTGGGGATGGAACTCAGGACCTTGTGCTTGCTAGTCAGGGCCCAGACCCACTGAGCTAAATCTCCTGCCCCAATTTTTCCTTTTTAATTTTTAACTCTTACCACTCATAATTAGGGAAAGGATTATTTATTTTTTTAATTTTTATTTTTTTAGCATGTCACTATTTAGTTTAGGTCTGGAACTCACAGCAATCATCTTGCCTCAGCCTCCCAAGTGCTGGGATAACACACGTGCTCCACCACACCAGACTAGGATTTTTAAATTTAATTTTATTTTATTTTTGTGCTTTTGAGACAGGGTTTTGCTTTGTAGTTCAGGCTGGCCCTGAGCTCACTATGGTGCCCAGGCAAGCCACCGTGAACTCAGCAATCCTCCTGTCTCTGCCTCCCGAGTGCTGGGATTACAGGCGTGAGCCACCACGTCCAGCATTGTGGTATGCGGTGTTGATTGTTGGTGGGCATGTCTCCACACCCAGCATTCTATGTGGTTCCCGGGGATCAAACTCAGGACCTTGTGCTTGCGAGGCAGGCGCCGAAACCACTGAGCTAACCCTCAGGCCCCAGACTAGGATATTCTAAGTTTTGTTAGTGGGAACTGCATCCAGGGCCTTTGCACTGATGAACATAATTCCCAGGCCTTTTTATTTTTTCATTTTGAGACAGGGTCTTGTCACTAAGTTACCCGGGATAGGCTCAAACTTGAACCTGCTGCCTCAGCCTGTGGAGGATACTTATCTTCTGCTATTTTCAAAACCTGTCCCAGGGCTTCCTTTTGACGAGTACTAATCCCAGACAGGAGGGCCTTATTTCCTCCCAAAACCTCTGCCTTTTGCTACAGCTGTGCTGAGAACTAGGCCTCCGTGTGTGAGTTCTGGGAGGTACAGATGTTCAGACATGATCTACTCCTAGCACAGCCTGGGGTGAGCAGCCCCGGAGCCCAGAGCTGGCTGCACGTGCTGCGGTGCACTTCCATGCTGACTGAGCACCTGCGATCACAGTCACTCAGGGATGGAGTGCTCTTTGAGGACACCATCCACACGCCCTGTGTCTCTGGGGCACCAGCTGACGGGAGCTGGAAGCGTTGGTGGCCAGTGTCCCCTGCCCACCCGTCTCCAGGGTCCACCCCTGCTCATTTCAGTTTCTTCCTAATTTTAGCCCCAACCCAGTTAGAAGTCTCTTTTGGGGGGTCGGCCCAACAACTCCACCAACCCAGTGGTCCAGCCTGTAGGATGCCTATTGGGCACAGGGTCCAGAGAGGGTGCCAAGAGTGAGGCCTGAACACACTAGGCAGCTGCACCCAGGACCTATAGGCTCTCCCTGTGGGCAGCACAGAGTGGGACCCTGTCCCCGCAGCGAGTGCCCCCCAGGTCCACACAGACTTCCAGCTTGCTGAAGGGTCAATGTGGGCTCGGTGGGCTGAGCTCTGGCTGTCTAATCCACAGTCTCCCAAGGCTGAGGGTGGCTTAGTGCTCTGTACTCCTGACGCTGAACATGGTCGTGGGGGCCCTGGCCACACTGGACCCCATTGCTTCAGGCCCCTGGGCTGCACTGGGTGCCTCACGATGTCCTGGGAATCCTAACTCTCCCCCAAGCCCTGGTCCTCACAGCCACAAGAACACAGAGGCCCAGGTTCCCACGGGCTGCAGTTGGAGGGGACACATGTCCATTGGAGAGAACAGGAGGGTGATGGCTGAAACCCAGGGGCCAGAGAGAACTGAGATGACCCTAGTCCCCACTGGGCCTTGAGTTTCTGGATTCTTTGTGGGTCTTCCTCACCTGCCAGGGCCCGGGTAATGGGCCACTCTGCTTTGGTGTCGGGACGAGTTCCTCTGGGGACACTAGGCCTTATTCTCGGCCTTCCCTTTTCAGCTCCCAATGCAGTCACACATCTTCAGAACATGAGTGAGACCAGCACCTCGGTCTCCCTGTCCTGGGTGGCCCCCACCGACCCCTACTCACAGTTCTACACTTACCGGGTCCAGTGGGCCAGCAAGGAGCAGTCCCCAGACACGGAGGCCAACTTGACCGACTGGACTGAAGAGACGCGGTATGTGGTGAAGGCCCTCAGGCCTGGCACTCTGTACACCTTTGAAGTGTACGCAGAGAGGCAGGAAGTGGCCAGCTCCAAAGCGAGCCTCTGCACATCCACAGGTGAGACACCCACCTCTCTACCTGGCCAACTGGGCCTTCCAGGTGACCTGCAAATCCCAGGCCAGGGTCCAGGGCTTCATCAGTGGCCTTCAGCCAGAGCCTTCAGTTCTAGGCTTTAGTGTGAGAGAGCTCCTGTCCCTTTGGGGAATGGAATGTGAGGGAAAGGAGGTGCCTACCTCTGGGGTGCTGTGGAGGGACAGGGCTCCCGCTGACTCCTCGGTTTATCCCCAGCTCCAGACTCAGCCACCATCACCTCCTGTGGCAGCATCTCAAGTGGCTACGGGCTCTTTCTGAACTGGTCCTGCCCCTTGGGGGGCTATGAGGCCTTTGAGTTGGAGGTGGGCGGGCAGTGGGGCTCCCAGGACAGATCTTCGTGCGGGAGCCCAGTGTTCGTGTGGGGCCTTGGGCCAGCCCGGTCCTATACAGCCACCGTCACGACCCTCTGGAGAGGGCTGAAGGCCAAGTCTGCCTTGGTGATCTGCCACACCGAGAGTGCAGGTGAGCAGAGCCCAGGGAGGCTGAGCTCAGGAGGGCATCCCTGGGGCTCTGGGGACCTGTGTCCCTGATACATAGGACACACCATTCGGCACTTACACGTGTGCCACGTGATTCATTTGGCTTGGGAATCCATCCACATTAATGGTACAACTCCATGACGTTTAGTATACTCACCATGTTGTGCAACCACCACTATCACTTTTATTACTATTATTATTATTATTTTCATTGCTTCATTTGCCATCATTCTTTAATTCCCCATGCCCATCCTCCACCCTCTAATTTCATGAATAAGTACTTTTTCTTTTACTGAAGAATATAATATTCCATTATATGGATATACCATATTTTATTTATCCATTCATCAGTTAACAAATTTGTGGTGTCATTTCCACCTTGGGGCTATTATGATTAATGTTGACATGAACATTTGCATGTAAGTTTTCATGTGACTATACCTCTTTATTTTTCTTGGCCATATACCCAAGGGTAGAATTGCTGGGTCACACGGTAACTGGCCGTTTGGCTGCCAGACTTACTGCATGTGGCCATTCCCAGTGCCTGACTTTTGTGTGACCACACTTGCCCTGCTCATCCCTTGCTACGAGTCATAGTCTCTTGTCACATTGGGTCTCCGTTGTGGAGACGCTGGCTGGAGGCTCTAGCAAGGAGACGCAGGAGCTCACTCTGGGCTTTGCCAGCCTCCTTGGCCTAGAAGTGTTTCTGTCTTGTAACTACCAGGTCCCCGAGAGGACCATCTACTAGGCCCATTGTGCAGGACGAGTCTGTGGGAAGACGAGTCCGCTTTGGGCTTCTGGCCCTGCTGGTGCTGCGAACAGCAGCCTCCCTGAGCAGCCAGGGCGCAGCCTGCAGGCCTCCATGGCTAAGGGGATGGGCCTGAGATCAGTGACCGAGAACCACTGTCCAGGCCCAGGAAGGGGGATCTGCAGTGGCCACCGGTCACTCAGATAGGCACCTGGGGACCACAGAGGAGACAGGGCTTTGCCCAGAGGGTATCCTATCCCTCCCTGACCTCAGGACTCACTGTACAGAGCTGGTGAGGGTGCAGCAGGCCAGGAGGCCAGGCCCAGGCTCTAAGGGCTGCCCGGCTCCTCCCCAGGGGTCATCGCGGGAGCCATTGTGGGCATCCTCCTGTTCCTCATCCTCATGGGCCTGCTGGTTTTGTTCTTGAAGAAGAGGTGAGTCTCGGTGTGGGACTGGCTGCCTTGAGGCTGTGGGCCACACAGAGGCCTCGCCCTTGCGTCTCACCTCAGTGTCCTTCTAGGAACTGGAAGAAGCAGAAGCCAGAAACCACAGGCCACAGGCTCCACACAGTTCCTGTGGCGCAGACAGCAAGGCAGGTGCTGGGCTGGAGGGTGGTGGTGGTGATGCAGCCTCACGTGTCTGGTGCCTGCTGAGGCGAGGGGCAGGACATGGCAGCCCAGGCCTGAGAGCTCATTCATCAGGCGTTGGCACTATGAGGTTAATCAGCCACTCTGGAGAGAAGGGACTGGGCCCTGGTCTGCGCCTGGCACTCAGCCATGGCAGCTGAGGGCGGGGCGGGGAGCCGGCGTGGTCAGGGGAGGAGTGCACCGTGCTTCCAGGCCAGGGCAGTGAGCTGAGAGAGCACCTTGTACATCAGAACTAAATGTCATGGCACGTGCCTGTGATCCCAGCTCTTCAGGAGGCTGAGGCAGGAGGACTGCAAGGCCAGCCCCTTAACCGTCTTGTAGTTTGCCCCTCACCAGGGCTGAGCACATTGCTGTGCTGCCATCATTATCAGCCGCCTCCAGGACCCTTCATCTCCCCATGGTGTCAGAACTCCCTTCTGGTGGTTGAGTACTGAGGTTGCACTGAGTGGATGGACCTTACTGTATTTATTCGTCCGTCTGTCCACGGGGGCTCGGGTTGTTTCCCCTGGAGCTACGTGAATAACACTACAAAGAGCACAGGTGCATACACACCTCCCCAAAGCCCCATCTGGTCTCCTGGGGCACAGCCTGAAGTGGTTACTGCTGGATCAGAACCCCCAGAGCACAGTTCTAAAGGGGTTGCGATGCTCTCTGCTCTTCTCCACCACAGCTTCTCGGGGAACATCCTGGCCCAAGACTTTGCTGATCACGTCCGGCGCAATGAGAAAGACAGCAACTGTGGCTTTGTGGGCGAGTACCAGGTGGGCCCAAGCCCGCTCGGCCGTCCCACCCCCGCCCAGTGGGGTGACCCCTGGCCGCTCTTGTCCCCACTGAGGCCTTTCTCGCCCACCTGCACCTTTGCACGATGGGTGCTTGGGTCCCTCGCTCTCTTATTTGTCCCCAGTGGCCCCCCAGTGCCCGCAAATGCTCCACAGGCTGATGACTGGTATCTTTCTGTGGATGCTGCAGAACCCCAGGTGCAAAGGGGGTGATGCTGAGGGTGCCCAGGCTGACAGCGAGCCCACGTGCCTCAGTCTCCATTCTCCCACAGCAACTCTGCCTGGAGGGTGAGGGCCAGCCCCAGGAGGCCGCCCTGGCTCCCGAGAACAAAGCCAAGAACCGCTACAGAAACGTGCTGCCCTGTGAGTGCGGATCCCTGCCCAGCCTGCTCCTGGCCTCTCTGCCCTGTCCCCAGTCCTCCTGGCCATCCCACAGCTCAGGCGCCCGCCCTCTCAGTCCCCATGTGGCTCCTGTCTCCCCTGCACGTGGCTGTGACTGTGGGCCCGGGACCCGGGCATGTCCTGCCCTCACCCTCTCTGCGTGGCTCCTCCCAGACGACTGGTCCCGGGTGTCCCTGCGGCCCCTGCATGATGAGCCTGGTTCTGACTACATCAACGCCAGCTTCATACCTGTAAGGTCCGGGAGGGGCTGGAGGAGGACAGGTGCCTGGGGAGCCAGGTGCTGGAGGTCGGATCTCATGGCCCCGCATGCCTGCGCCTCCCCAGGGTCTTCTGAGCTCCCAGGATTTCATCGCGGTCCAGGGCCCCCTGCTGCGCACGGTGGGTGACTTCTGGCGCCTGGTGTGGGAGCAACAGAGCTGCACGATTGTGATGCTAACCAACTGTGTGGAGTCTGGCCGGGTGAGCAAGCCCTGCCCCACAGACCCCACTGTCCCCCACCAGCCCTCCTGTCAGGCTCTCCAAGGCAGAGGCCGACTCTCGCTGAGCCCTGCAGAGGTTTGAGGGGCTCACAGTCTGCCGGGGAAGAAGCCTGACTGCACAGTGCTACCCCCAGGGTAGCACACTCAGGGCGCGCTTCTCCTTAGAAAGCCGCAGATGCCACCATGGGGGCTGCTCAGGAGTCTGTCCTGTGGCCAGGACAGGGTCTTGCTTGCCAGAGCAGGGCACCCCACGCAAGGCTGCCTCCCAACAGCCATGTCCGCCCCAGGTGAAGTGCGAGCACTACTGGCCTCTGGACGCCCAGCCCTGCACCCACGGGAACCTGCAGGTGGTCCTGGTGGATGAGGAGGTGATGGAGAACTGGGCAGTGCGGGACCTGCAGCTGTTCCATGTGAGTCCCACGCTGCCCAGAGGGCTCCGGGGAGGCCCTGCTCCACACACCCCCCCCCATGCCCACACTGCGCTCCTTCCAGACCCAGGAGCAAAAGACGCTGCCCGTGCGACAGCTGCATTTTCTGGCCTGGCCAGACCACGGCGTGCCAACTTCCCCAGACCCCTTACTGGCTTTCTGGAGGGTGCTGAGGCAGTGGCTGGACCGGATGCCGCAGGGAGGTCCTCCCATTGTGCACTGCAGGTGAGGCCAGTCCTCGGGCTCAGATGACGGGGGAGATGGAGCCTCCAGGTGGAGGGACAGGACTTGCCTGGGGGGAGGGACAGCCCCAGAGCATCAGGGTCTCACCCCACTGGACTCCCTCCGAGCTTTGCCCTCTGGGGACCAGCAGTGAGGAGGGGCTTCTGTGTGTGATGATCTGGCTGATCCCCAGCACCGCCTTGAGGCACAGGGCTTTCTTCTTGCTTTGGAGACACAAACCAGGAAGTTTCAGTTCTTGCCGTCAGGTCAGCAGCAAGCAAGGCTGGGTTGGTTTCTGCCCATTGTCCAAGGTGCTGCCTGACCATGCCACTGCGCTATTTTCTGGGACCAGCTCCATTCCCCAGGGAGCCCTCTGGATAGATCCCTGCATCCTGGGGTCCCTGCCCCCAAATCCAGTTAGTTAAGATAATGACCACAGGAGCTGGAGGGTTGGCTCAGTGGTTCCAGTGCCTGCCTCGTAAGCGCAAGGTCCTGAGTTCGATCCCCGGAAACCACATACAATGCTGGGTGTGGAGACTTGTGCCCACCAGTCATCAATACCACATACCACACTGCCGGGCGTGGTGGCTCACGCCTGTAATCCCAGCACTGGGGAGGCAGAGGCAGGAGGATTGCTGAGTTCCAGTTCTAGGCTACATAGTGAGCTCAGAGCCAGCCTGAAGTACAAAGCAAGACCCTGTCTCCAAAAAAAAAAAAGATAATGACCACACCAGCCATGCTGGGAGATACCTGTGACTCCAGGCAGCTGAGGCAGGAGGATTGCAAGTTCAAGGCCAGCCCTAGCAATTTAGTGAGACCTATCCTAAAGGGGGGGGGGGAGATTGAAAACAGGTCAGTGAAAGAAGCTAGACAAAACCAAAAATACCTACTACCCAGTTCTGTGAACAGCCACACCCAGAGCAGATAAGTCCACAGAGGCAGAAGACAGGGCTTCCTGGAGCTGGAGGGGAAAGGGGAAGGGAAGAAACTGCTCAGAGTTCGAGGCTCCTTCAGGGGCAGTGACAGGGTTATGCACAGTGTAGAAATGCACAGAATGCCCCGGGTTGCTCAATTCAAGTGCTTAGCCAGGGAAAAATCTTCCTTCTTCTCTGCCTGTAACAGAACCCGGCTCTGGCACCCTGCCCCCTGCCCCTCTTTGCCCTCTGTAGACTGGCAAGCTGTCTCAGCTCCCAGGGTGGGCGGGTGGGGGCCTGGAGGCTCTGGTTAGACAGGGCCTCACAGAGGGAGGAGCCTCGGCCTGGCTGTCCTCCTGGCTTCCACTGAGTGCTGTGACCCATCTGGACCCTCTGTGCACTCTGACCCCGGGCCACTGGTCCTGCCCTGCCTCATCCTGGCCTCCTCCCTGCCAGTGCCGGCGTGGGCCGCACGGGCACCTTCATTGCCCTGGATGTTCTGCTGCGGCAGCTGGAGCGTGAGGGCTTCGTGGGGCCCTTTGCCTTCGTGAGGAAGATGAGGCAGAGCCGGCCCCTCATGGTGCAGACAGAGGTGAGGTCTCTGGAGGCTGTGGGCTGGGCCGGGCCCCAGGGACAGTGCTGAGCCCCGGCCTCCTCCCCAGGCCCAGTATGTGTTCCTGCACCAGTGCATTCTGCGATACCTCGAGCAGTCAGCCACTGCCCAAGAGGCCCAGTACGAGAATGTGGCCAACCTCGTCTACGAAAACTGCACTGCCATCCGGGCCCAGGAACTGGAGGTCTAAGCTGCAGCCAAGCCAGCAGCCAGCCATGCTCAGGCTCTGCGTGCCTCCAGCTCAGCCCAGTGGAGGACTGGGGACCCTGGGTCAGCAGAGGGCTTGGAGCCAGGGCCTGAGAACCCAGACTCCCACTTCCACCCTCAAGACCCCTGAGGGCGGGGTCTGGACCCTTGAGGGAGGCAGAGAGAAGGTAGGCTTCCTGGTTCTCTGAGGGGACAGCTGCAGCCCAGGGTCACGGTCTCCAGCATCAGGCTGGAGCCTGGGTTCTCAGGAAGGAAGGGTTCAAGGCCTGCAGAGTGAGGGCAGGCTGGACCCCTCTTCTGCTCTGACTTCAGGAGCTGTCAGTCTTTGGGGTCTGAGGCCGAGGTGACCCTCTACCTGAGGTCTCCTGTCTGGCCCATAATTTACTAAACCATTAAATCACTGCTCTTCCCATAGGCCGCCCCAGTGGATTTCTGGTCTGGAGATGATCTTAGGGTGGGAGTGGTGTGGGCTTCTGTGACTGGGTCTTGCGCAGGCGTCCCAGGGAAGGACCAGAGTTTTATGCCTGAAATAGTATGAACATGGCTCTCCTGTGTGCAACAGTGCCTCCCAGGCTTGTCTGAGGGCCGCGGTGTCTGGGAGCCCCGGTGCTGACTGCTCGAGACACCTGTTCTCCAGAAAGGTTCTCCTGGGACAGGGTATCCCTGCACCCTGTGCTTTCTGTGTGAGGTGTAGGTTGGGTGTGCGTTGTGCAGCCAGCCACCCATGTGCATGCTGGTGGGTGGCTGGACCAGAAGCTAGAGCATTCCAGGGAACTGGAACCCACGTCCGGGCCCCCAGCGCGGTTACCGAGGGGCGGGCCGAGGGGCGGGGCGCGTCCTTGCTCCCTGGACGGGGCCGCGCTTACGTGCGCTCAGATTCATGCGCGTGCCGGCTCTCGGCGATCAGCACCCGGGACAGCGCCGCCCACGTGCGTGAGGGCCGGGGTGCCTCGGTGCAGGTAGGAGCGGTGGGCGCTGCCCAAGGCACGACCGGGTGCGGGGGAGGGAGGTGGGTGGCGGACCGAGGCACCATGGGCAGAACCAGACAAGGGTGCGCGTGGCTGGATCCTGAAACGTTGAGACAAAGAGATGGGGGGGAGGGGAGCGACCCGCAGACACCGGCCGACCCAGGCTGGGGCAGGACGGACTCAGATTTCTCCAGTCACAAGGGAGACGGTCAGAATGGGCAGTTTGGGGGTCAGGAGGGAGGAGGCTGAGGCGGTGGCGAGAACAGGTGTGAAGACAGAGCTCGGGGTGCGCGGCAGAGACCCATAGGCCGAGATAATGTGCAGACCCAATAGAGGCGTCGGGTAGCCCCCCCATTCACCCAGCAAGTGCGGGGAGGGCCAGATGCGGAGGGAGGGGCTGGTGCTCACTGGCCTCCCTGGGCTCGGAGATCTGGATCGGGAGTCCTGGGAGCCCGCAGGGCCCGGAGCTAGTCGGCCCCGCCCGGACTCCTGTTCCTTGCGTCAGCCCCACCCGTTGTCCTGGCAACGGGTGGTTGCCCAGCAACCAAAGTTGCTCACACCCAGCTGGTGTGGAGCCGGGTTGTTGCTCCAGGCAACAAGCCCCTTTGGTTCCCACGCTGGCCTTCGCACACTTCCGGTTCAGGCTTGGAAGGGGCAGAAGTCTTTGAAATGCCTGGGGGAGCTTTGAAGGATGGGGGCATCCAATGGATGGAACTAGAACCCCAAAGCCTCTCCCTCTGGTGTCGTGGGAAGGTTGAGACTACAACTCCCAGCAGGCCCAGAAAGTCAAGCAACCGGAGGTCTTTGTAGTCAAGGACTCAGTGGATGCTGGGGTGGGCGTGGGGGACTAGGGAGCTTGGGTGCCTTTGCAGCAAGGACCCTGGGACCCGTCACCATGTTCCCAGAGCCCCCGACCCCCAGGCCTCGGGCTTCCGACGTACCTCCGGACTCCAGCCGCATCGCCCAGGGCGCCGGTGAGCTGAGCCTGGCCGTGCTGGTGGGTGGGTGGGTCGGGCCGGGACTGGGAGGCTGGCATCCTGGACTGGAATATGAAAGAAAGGGATAAAGAATAGATCAGGTTATGAAAGGAAACCAGAAGCGGATCAGGGCCTGGCATGGAATAGAATCTGGGGTGGAAGGGTGGGAGGGTCCTCTTCCCTCAGTTTGCAGGAAGGGGTGGGGCCTCTAAAAACAGCAGGTGTTGAGCAGACATGGGGATGGAAAAGGAAACAGAACTAATAAGTAAGCAAAATAGCATCAGCCTGGATTAAGGTATCAACTAGCTTTTTAGGTAAGACCAGTTAGAATGGAAATATAGGAATAAAACAGAATGGATGGCTGGGGGTCAAGGCCAGGATTCCAGGCCCACACGGAGTCCTGGCTGAACCAGCCAGCCAGCCTTTCAGGGCTTCCATGCCAGTACCCTCACCCTCCGCAGTGCCACCCTGGGCCCTGGCCACCATCGTGCTGGTCTTGGGCCTCCTGGTCTTCAGCTGCTGTTTCTGTCTCTGCCGGAAGCGTTGTCGGAGGCGGATGGGGAAGAAGAGCCAGGTACAAGCCCAGGTCCACCTTCAGGAGGTGAAAGAGCTGGGCCGGAGCTACATAGACAAGGTACAATCTGGCCAGAGCCCTCGGCTCCTCTCTGTGTGCAGCCTGCAGTGTGCAGTCGCTGTGCCTTCCCCAACCCGCCACGTCCGCTCAGCACCCCTGTGTGTTCAGCCTCCCACTGGACCTGGGCCCTGGAGACAGGCCACACCTGCCTGCCACTCCGGAACTTCACAGTGTGGCAGGGAAGCCAGACACTCTCAGTGCAGGCTGCTGTTTGTCCCGTGCAAGTCCATACAGGGCGTCGCAGGATGGCAGAGGGCACCTGACACCCTTGAGCAGTGATGGCAAACTTGTTAGAGCTCTTAAAACAGTCCACTATGGCCGGGCGTGGTGGCTCACACCTGTAATCCCAACACTCGGGAGGCAGAGACAGGAGGATTGTTGAGTTCAAGGCTTGCCTGGACTACATAGTGAGCTCAGAGCCAGCCTGAACTACAAAGCAAGACCCTGTCTCAAAAAACAAAACAAAACAAAACAAAAAAAAACAGTCCACTATGGCAGGCCAGCCACAGGTTCGCCACCACCGGCCTAGAGGGTCAGAGGAGGCTTCCCGGTGGAGGGGACTTCTGTGATGAGACCAAGGACAGAGTTAGCTCAGACCAAAGGGCATATTCCGGTCAATAGGAGAGAGAGTGTACTGGGTCCTGATATCACTTCGGGATCAAAGAGCCGTTGTTCACCATGCTGGCAGCAGAGTACAGATTACTGAACCCAGAGTGGGCACCTGGTCAGCTCAGTCATGGCTGTGTAATGAGGGCAAGAAGGAATTCAGGGAAGACCTTGAGCATGCATGACAGTCCCTCTCCCTGATGCCCAAATGCCCATTTTCTGCATGTCCATTCTGGGTGCAATCTCATACTGAGCTCCCAAAGCAGAATTTCCCAAAGAGCTGACCCCATATCTTGCCACAAGACTCAGCAATTCCAATTCACAATGAATCTGGAGAATTGATGGGCTCAGGTGAAGCCTTCTGTGTTGTTGTGTTGTTTTGTTTTGCTTTATAATGTGAAGGGTACAGTAAATATCCCATTTCTCCTCCCCATTTTGTGGTGACAGGATCACCGGCCAATGTGATAGTTTGGATTACTGCCCCAATATATACTTTAGCATGCAAATAGCCTTCTTCTGTATCTTTCCGGTGGGCACTTGTTCTAGTCAAAGCATGATAATTCTTCCCTGAATTCCTTCTTGCCCTCATGACACAGCCATGGCTGAGCTGACCAGGTGCCCACTCTAGGGTTTAGTAATTTGTACTCTGCTGCCAGCATGACGAACAATGGCTCTTTGATCCCGAAATGGTCCACTACTATTTCAATTTCATGCCTGTAGCAGACATCACTCATCAAACCCTGACTCTGCATAGCCTCCAAGTGATCAGGTATAGCTCAAGGGATCTGGGAGCCTCTGTGGCCTTGAGCCTGGAGGATGCTGTCATGTGGAAGACTCACCTCTCCTTGCCCTGGCTCCCTAAGGTGCAGCCGGAAGTGGAGGAGCTGGAGCCTGTGCCCACTGGGCTGGGGCAGCAGATAGCAGGGAAGCAAGAGCTAGGAAGACTACAGTACTCATTGGACTATGACTTCCAGAGTGGGCAGGTGTGTGTGGGGGTGCTCCTGGGGGAGGCCCCGGGAGGGAGGCTAAGGCCATGGTTTCTGCAACTGGTCCCGGGCACCTGCAGCTGTTGGTGGGCATCCTACAAGCAGAGGGATTGGCAGCCTTGGACCTGGGTGGCTCCTCGGACCCCTACGTGTGTGTCTACCTGCTGCCGGACAAGCGGAGGCGGTATGAGACCAAGGTGCATCGGCAGACACTGAACCCACACTTCAGGGAGACCTTCGCCTTCAAGGTGAGTGCCTGGAGCTCCCCACTCTACCTCCCACACCTCCTGCTTTCCCGAGGCAGCCACAGCTCGGGGTGCCACTGATGTGGGGGCCTCTTGTACTGGTACTACTGGCCCTGGGTCCTTGGGCTTCCCATTCGGGTTCCGCTGACCCCCAGGGCTCCTGTTTCCCCACCTGGGTTCCCTGGAACCTCACCCCTACCCAGGTCTCCCGCCCGGACCTCCTGCCCTCTCTCTGACTTCCTGCTCTCTGCCTTGTGTTCTCTTGGTGCCTCTACCCAGGTCCCCTATGTGGAGTTAGGGGGCAGGGTGCTGGTCATGGCGGTGTATGACTTCGACCGCTTCTCCCGCAACGACGCCATTGGAGAGGTGCGGGTCCCCATGAGCTCGGTGGACTTGGGACGGCCCGTGCAGGCCTGGCGGGAACTGCGTGCTGCTCCAAGGGAGGAGGTGAGCATGCGCGGCCCCGCCCATCCCTGGAGTAGCCCGCTCACCCCTATCCTGGGCCAATCAGATCGCCAGGACCCGCACGGGCCAGCTCCTGGGTCTAGCTTGGCCGCTAGGTCCCGGACTCGGGGCCCTCGTGTTCCTTCTAATGCGTGGGCAGCGAGGAAGGGAGGGAAGAGAGGAAGGACGGTGAGCTCGCTCAGGTCCCTCTCTTCTCTTAGCTGGAGAAACTAGGGGACATCTGCTTCTCTCTCCGCTATGTCCCCACGGCTGGGAAGCTCACTGTCATCGTCCTGGAGGCGAAAAACCTGAAGAAGATGGACGTGGGAGGACTGTCAGGTGCGTGGGTGGGCAGGGGCTTGGCCGGCCCAGGTCCTCAGGGCAGAGGGAGCCCGGGGTGCCGTGAGACAGACGGTGAGAGACTGCGGGCAGCGGGGTCCCCTGGCAGTCCTGAGAAAGGTCCCGTTGTTTCTGCGACCCACCCTTCCTGGCTGGGAGGGAACTCTGAGACGCCTGCCCCCTCCAGATCCCTACGTCAAGGTGCACCTGCTGCAGGGCGGCAAGAAGGTGCGGAAGAAGAAAACCACCATCAAGAAGAACACGCTGAACCCCTACTACAATGAGGCCTTCAGCTTCGAGGTGCCCTGCGACCAAGTGCAGGTGAGCCGAGCGCTGCCTCTCCGGGAGGAGCCCTGGCCTGGGGGGGAGGACTCGGGCACCCTGGAAGCCAGGTGCTGCAGCCAGGCCATGATCTCTGCTTCCTCGGGGGTGGGGGCAGCCCCCTTGAAGAAGGGATCTTCTAAAAACCAGGCTTTGGACATGAGGCCTGGTGGCTTAGGAACGGTTTGTCAGATACAGAGGCTTCGGATCCCTTTGAGTACAGGGCCGGCACCCAGACAGGAGCCCCCGCAGGGCTGCACCCCAGGAGCCCTGAAAACCTTGGCGGTCAGTCCGCAGGGTCCATCTCCTCAGAAGCCTGTTCAGGGTGAGAGCCTGGGTGGCAGCTGCTGCCCTGGCAAAAAGGGAGAAATGGGTTTTCGCGGGAGGAGAATCTCCAGAGTGGCTTCTGGCCGCAGCGCTCCGGCCCTGCTCTCTCGTGGAGGGAGCTTGCCGCCTCCTCACCCTCCTCCTACTCTTCCCCAGAAGGTGCAGGTGGAGCTGACTGTGCTGGACTATGACAAGCTGGGCAAGAACGAGGCCATCGGGCGGGTGGCTGTGGGCTCGGCCGCCGGCGGGGCAGGCCTGCGGCACTGGGCAGACATGCTGGCCCACCCGCGGCGGCCCGTTGCGCAGTGGCACGCGCTTCTGCCCCCGGACCGTGCAAGACCGCTGCCAGCACCCTGATGTCCGCACCGGCCTCCAGCCTACATGTCCTTGCTCTCCTCACCCTGCAGCCTTATCACGGCAACCCTGCTGCACCCGAAGCCGCAGGCTGGAGGGGAGCAGTGTGGTGTCCTGGCCCAGGGCCTCTTCTGCTTGGGCGATCCGCCCTCCATGCCCACTGCCCAGGCCCTCCTCCTCACAGCCCTCACTGCTCTGGCCAAATAAATACTCCACAGCCCCCCTGGGCCTGCTCCTGGATGGGCGGGCGGGCAGCCCGGAGGGCCCTTCTTCTCCCTCTCCAGCCCATAACCCGACTCCACGCACCTTATTTCCCACAAGGAAGAAACAAGGGAATTGAGGAGGACTGACTCCCTCCTTACGCTTTTCACCCACAGGCACAAAAGCTTTTTTTCTTTTGCTTGCTTTGCTTTTTAAACCTTGTAAATTCTAGACAAGCATTTTAACACTGAGCTATAACCCCAGCTCTTTGTGAATTATATTTTAAGACAGTGTCTAGCTAATGCCCAGGTTGCCTTTGAACCTGAACTCTTCCTGCCTCAGCCTCCCGAGAGCTGCGATTACAGGGGTGCACATAGGATTCATGCCAGTTTTATAGCCCTGCTTCCCTGCTGCCCTCGCTGCTCCTTTCTTTCCTCTGCCTTTTGCTCAGCTGTCCACTCTGTTCCCTGAGGCCTTCGGTGGTGGGTTTCCGGCAGGTGTCATGGAACCAGAGTACACAAACCTAGGCCTTACTGCGCCCAAACAGCTCACACACGGAGGAAACACAGGGCACTCTGAGCCCCAGGTGAAGACCTCAGCATCTGGAGGAAAGATAGCCGCTCCACATTCACCTCAGCGTCCTACCCACATGTGGGGCTCCCTCTGTCCGTAGAGAGACAGCTGTCTCATTGGCTCCTCCCTCCTCTGGCCCCTGACAGGGTTTGGTGTGGTGGATGGAGGTCTAGGAGTTCCGTCTAGTGCGCTAAGGGGGAGTACTCAGTACTCCTGAGTACTGAGGAAAGGGACAGGTACGGACTTAGCCCACGTTTGTAGGGAGCAGTGGAAAAGGAAACCAGATTGGTTACACTGATGATATTTATCAGATATCTAAGAATTTCCCAACTGGAATGCAGTAATTTCCTCTGTGTGTGTGTGTGTGTGTGTGTGTGTGTGTGTGTCTGAGGACAGCACTATGTATTATTACTATTACTGCTACCACTGCCATTAATAACTAACTATAACCCAGGGGTGCTGTGGACCCCTTTAATTCTGGCACTCAAAAGACTGAGGCAGGAAGATTGCTACAAGTTCAAGGCCAGTTTGAATGACATCTCTAGACCCTATCTCAAAAAGCAAACAAAAGAATCCTCACAACTTCAGATGAAAAAATTTTAAAAAGCACATACATAATTATTTTCCTAGTTGGCAAATAAGGCACAGAACTGATATGATTTCCTCAGAATTACATGTAGCTCAGAAGCCTCTAAATCCTGGGGTTACCCATACTCCAGGTTAGATGTTGACCTCTGGGTCCTGTGTTCCCCATTTACACTAGAAATCAGACTAAGAAGAAAGAATGAAATCATTACAAATGGAGATCTCTGTCAGGAAGGAAATGCACGAAGACAGAGGCCACTGGGAAAGAAAGGCGTTGGGCGATCAGCCCTAAATGAAGTTGAAGTTGACATGTGATTCCGGCACTGTGGGAGGCTGAGGCAGGAGGGTTGCCTGGAGTTTGAGACTAGCCTGGGCTACATAGTGAACTCAGAGCCAGTCTGAACTACAAAGCCAGACCCTGTCTCAAAAACAAACAGCAGCACTCGGGAGGCAGAGACAAGAGGATTGCTGAGTTCGAGGCTTGCCTGGGATACACAGTGAGCTCAGAGCCAGCTCGAACTACAAAGCGAGACCCTGTCTCAAAAAAAAAAAAAAAGATTAAAAACAAACAAACAGGACCGGAGGGTTAGCTCAGTGATTCCGGTGCGTGCCTCGCAAGCACAAGGACCTGAGTTCGATCCCCGGTAACCACATATAATGCTGGGCG
>PVIC010037331.1:0-18144 GCA_004025085.1 Thryonomys swinderianus | reverse complement strand
AAAAAAAGTTTTATTGGTATATTTTAGACATAATGATTACACTAATCATAATGATTTGTAACTAAACCAAATGTATCTTGTTTAATACATTGGCATATTGGTACATTATAAGTATACATTTTCATTCATCATTGGGGATTTGTTCCTGTACATGATGTATCTTCATTCTCATTTTGCCCCTCCCCCTTCCCCCTCTTTAACCTCCCACCTGCTGATATATATGTATTGTCTTCATTTTTTCCTTTGTTTTTCCAAACATCTCAATGGAACTCCATGAGGTTCTGTGACACACAACTGAAGGCATGTCACTTGCTTCCAAGGACAATTTAAACACAGAAGTATGCGCTGAGACACTGAGGTTAAATCCCAGTTCTTACAATTTAAATTGATTAGTAATTCATAATTCACAATCTTATACTGACTGAGATTTTGATGTAAAAAACTGTGAACTTGAAAAACCACACTGCACATGAAATACTGAGAGGGTACAGAAGGCGGGCAGCAAAGAAGAGAAAGAAGGAAAGAAAAAAGAGAAGGAAAAACTGATTAACACAGCTGCAATTCAAAATGAGTTTAGAAGGACAAGCTCAGGAGCGCGGCGGCCGCCTGGGGGAAGGCTCATCTGCCGTAATAAACATCAAGGTAAGAGGCAAAGATGAATTCGAACAATTTTCTCACCGTAGCAAAGAAATTGAACAAGAACATTATTAATCACAACCGGTCACCTTTCCTGCTGTTAAATGGAATTGCTCTAATGACTTTCTGGTTAAAAACCTATCGTAGGTAGAGGATTATATAATGTGTAAATTGGGACAGTGGCGGATAGAATCTCTCGCGGTGTTTGGTGCTAAGCTCCGAAGCAAGGCGTTTTGTTAATTCTGTGGGCACTTTTAGCTTTTCAGCTCTCAGATGGAGAGTGACAGATACCTATCATTCACCTTCCATTAAGCCAATCAAGAGGCAGTTTGGAAAGAAATTGGCCCTTACAGATGAAGACAGCTGCTGCAGAAAGCCATTTGATTTGAAACTGGTGGCTTGGAGGTTGTAGGAGCAAAGGTTTCATAGGGCTAAGAAAGGGCAGATCTTTTGCAGAAAACAGTGAGTTAAAAAAATGTTATCAGCGAGAAGACTTTCTTCAGATATCTAGGTGCACTTGTTTGGCTTGCTACATTTATGGGGGGAAAATGCACCTCAAAGAAAACAGCCAATCCACAGAACATTTCATGCTGATCTTGTATGCCAACTATCTAGCTTTTTATGTGATATAAATTAACCCTAAGTTTAGAAGGATCCATTTGACAGCAGAAGGATTCTCTGAAGAATTTCAAAAGCATAAATCTGTGCTTCTTTTCCTCACATCTAGTTTATGTCTTGAGCCATGAATTACATTTAAAACATATTCAGGCCCTTGCATTTTTCTGATTTTGTTAGCCTGCTCCGTTTTTACTTTTTAATACAGATGATCGTGTCCTCCAGGGAGGTGGCACTTGCACATGGTGTTTTGGCTGATCAGGGAAATACAGAACCGCAGAGGGCAGGTTTCCAGCCTCCAAGTTTAAATCATTTGCTTCAAACATTAAGCGTCCTCAGTTGGTTTTCAGTGCTCTAGCTGACATAATGGGCACTTAAATTTAGGGACAAAGAAATATATTTTATAAAGGGTCTTTGGTGTTTGGAATTCAGGCATCATTAGTTGGAATTTTAAAAAAAGAAAAGAATATGTGCGACAAGTGCAATCAAAGCATTTGTAAATAAGGAAGGAAAGAGAGGAGGGAAAAGGAAAACATAAATGTGAAGCAAGGTGTATCGTGTACTCGTATAAATTCCCTGACATGACTGGGAATATAATGTATATCAATGTACCAAACTACCAATAAAAGAAAGCTCATACGAGAATTGTTTTTTTGGCTCTATGAACTTGAAATATTGAGAACAAATGCTATTCTACATGTGCTCAAAATATTTACAGTGATATAAATGGACAATTAAACAGATTATTTTACATAATAAATAAAAAGCTCCAGGTCAGACTGTGAAGCACAGTAAGACTATGTATAAACATATAAAGCAAAAGAAGCAGATAAGGAACTCTCATGCGATGAGTCCCTAGGTTCACACACACGCACAAATACATATTGATGAAAAGTGAAATAATGGAAATAATGAATCCTCCAATTTATCCATAGAGTGCTTTAGAATTGGTGTTTGAGTTTGGAGTTCTTTAAATGATCATTTTAGCAAGTAATATAAATTGTCTTTTCCACATCTGTAAGATGAACTATATATGTGTACAAAAATACAAATATAAGCACACACACACAAAATCAAGATTTCATGAGATTTGATCTATTTGTTTTGGCTTTTATGCCTTCTAAATAAATCTAAAGGGACAAGGATTTAAATGAGTTTCTAATAGCAGAGAGAGAGAGAGAGAGAGAGAGAGAGAACTTTTTTTGGATTTTGTAACCAGGGAACAAATTTGAGACCTTATGCTTATGAGACAGGCACTGGAAATACTGAGCTAAATCCTTGCCCAGGAAAATGTTAAAAAAAGAAAAACTCTTAATCATGAAATTTCTATTCATCATCTTCCACCCTTAGGAAAAATCTTTATAATCTGAAATAAATCAAACATTTTCTTTCATATTTCTTTTTCAATAAATAACAGTTCATACATATAAACATGAGAATTTTTCTAACACAAGTAAATTATATGTTGTAGATATGTATTAAGAGATCAAACATAAGCCATTAAAAATATTAATACATACACATTCATATATATGTGTGTGTGTGTGTGTATATATTTTATAATCTCTTGTGAGTTATAGATTTGATTTTCCTTTTCCAGTATTGGGGATTGAACCTAGAGACTCCAAACTGAGCTACATTTCCAGTCCTTTATTAAAATTATTTTTTATTTTGAGATCATTTCTCAGTGTGATGTGACTATATTGCTCAAACTTGCACTTTCCCTGCTGGGATTACAAATGTGTGTCACTCTGCCTGCCTTTATGAATTCTTTTTTTATTTTCACTTTCTGTTCTCACAGGAGAGAAGCAATGTGATAATTACATATATGTGTCTGATTTATTTCACTTAAAAGTATGCTCTCAAAGTGCATCTGTTTACCTAATAATGTCTCAAGTTTATTATTCTTTATGGCTGGGTAGTATTCCAACCTATAAAAAACCCTCACATCTTTCTGTCCCTTTATTGATGGGGATCTGGTCTGTTTCCAAGATTTACCTCTTGCATATTGTGCTGCTTTAAACACAGACATGACACATATTTTGTCATGGTATGATAATTCCTCTACTATGAAGCCAGAAAAATCAAGTTACAGGAAGACATTGCACCCAATCCATTATCCCATATCTTTTTATCATAAATATTTACCCACCAAACTTATGGAAATTCTTACAATAAACAAGTTTATTTATCATGTTCCAATTTGAAAAGATTCATCACCACTTCGCCTGAAGAGTCTCTATACAAATTTTAAACAAAATAATACAATTCTGACGTAGGTTGCCTCCTAAGTGACTAGTATTACATTGCTTAACTGCTTATACAAACGAAGCATCAAGTTTCAAAAGGGAAAAGCTAACACTGAATGTATTCTGACTATGTGCCAGAGGGTTTATTCATTCATGAGCCACTTCAAGATATTGCAAAATTTCAGGGTGATCATATGCTACCATTGTAAAATTAGACAGGCAGACATTTTGCTATCATCTCCATTAATTTTATTACATGTCCTGGGAAAAGTATATCAAAATAACTGTCTAAAATCTGTCTCCTTCCTTGTCCTCTGTTTGCTTGAAATAAAATGAAGAAAAAACCCTGAAGCATAATTGTGGCATTATTTTAAATATTTGAATACTTGTACAACTAACTGAGTTCTATAATTGGAAAGCTCAGATAAGCAGGGCTCTGTAATAGAAGTCGCTTCTCCTTTTTCTTCTAATACTAGCATTATTGTTCATATATTACTTTTTCCCTAGTGACAATGACACAACGAATTTTATCTTTTACTGGGAAGGGTTTATCTGAAACAATCACATTTATTTTAATGAACAAAAGTCTCAGGAATTTGTCCCATACAGAATGCAACATATGTGAGGTAATCCGATAGT
The DNA here is from genome assembly GCA_004025085.1 of Thryonomys swinderianus. NCBI lineage: Eukaryota > Metazoa > Chordata > Mammalia > Rodentia > Thryonomyidae > Thryonomys > Thryonomys swinderianus. The sequence continues at coordinate 14,005 of PVIC010037331.1, read as the reverse complement.
GATTAGTGCAAAAATGATCAATCATTGATGTGCAAAGGAGGATTCGGGGTGTTTACATGTGGAGTGGAATCATATTTTTAGAACCATGCTGTGTTCTGCTTTAAAAGTTTCTTTCTCCTGACAAAAATACATACTACGACAACAACAAAAGTGAATCACTGCTCATAAAGCAGCACCACACCATGTTTACTAAGGGCCGTGCCTGTGTTGCCTTCTTTTTGAGATAAACTTTGGAAGCAAATTTTTATTCCTTATAAATTTGAAAATATAGTACAAATATTCATGATCTAGAATACCTGGAATTCCTTCAGCCTGAATTTGAAACTCACATAAAACCTATTTCAGAGCAACTCGGGCTGACTCCATATTGGTTATGTTCTTAACTTCCTTACATGAACCAAAGCATTTAATGTTTAACCACATATAACCAAGAATGACCACAAAAGTCAAAACAGTTAATGTAAAATGTATTACAAAGGCCACATGAGAACTTTTAGAACCCCATCGGCAACCAACGGCCATGCCACACACCAGGTAATCCAACAAGAGATTCTATGTGAGGAAGGTTGAAAAGGGAATAATGATGGCTCCTGTGCCAAAGCAGGGCAGGAGGCGTGTGGTAAAGGAGGAGGAGGCTTTATAAAGACTAGGGTCATGGGGTTCTAGTCAGGGCTGGGGTAATGTAGCTTGGGCCTGTCAGAAGCAACATTGCTTTTTTTTGATATCTACCTTGCATGAGAAAAGGGAAATTTCTGGCTGTTGGATGGAGCTTTAGGGAGGTGAAGAAGGCGGAAGGACAATACAAAATGGAGGGCTGGAGCCCTACAAGAATGTCTCTGCCACAGTGACAGAGCAATGAACTCAGATCCAAACAAAGAAGTGATAGACATTGAAACACAAATCAACATCTGTTAGAGCAATACTCAACGGCTTTAAAACTGAGCAACGTGAGAGCTCTTCTTTCTGAGTGCAGCCTGAGCACATACTGGAATCGTACAGCATCTACCTTGCATTTTTAAACAGGAAGAAGAAAATATCCCAAAAGCCACGGGTAGAGTGGGAAATGCAAATATACTGTTCCTGAATACATCCTTTCTAAGACAGAATTTGGATTATGATTGGGGAGTGAGTGGAAGGTGCATATCAAAGAACCAAGCTACAGTCTCACTGTCATCTGCTGAATAAAACTATTCTCTTCCTTTTTGTGAAAGGAATTTCAAGGAGTACTGAGGATTATGCCTCTCTACGCTACAACAAAAAGACAAATTTATACATACAGCAGAAGGGCCGATAGCTATAGAACTCTGTGTTTTGCAGGGAGGGAGCCGAAAAACCACTTAAATTGTATGAGATCAAGTGTCTCCTCGTGTAAGAGGAGAGATTTATTCTCCAGAGTGATTCTGCAAACAGGACAAATTTGCTGACTAAAAGCCACAGTTCAAAACACTGGAATTCTGAGAATATAAAGGAAGAAGGAAAGGTCCACAGACTGCTCTTCTAATGAAGAAATGTCATTCTCAGTGGTATGAAAGAATATTGTTCTCATAATAGCTACATTGTTCATCTTTAAAAAGATAATACTGAGGCCTGGGCATCTAAATGGGTAGTAGATCACTTGTTTACCATGCATGAGGTCCTGGGTTCTATTCCCAGTGCTGAAAAAGAAACACAGACACTAATGGAAATTATTTTTCCAATAGGAGTTACCAATTGATGGGAAGTTCACCTCTTAAGACGCCACACTGAAAGAATCCTCACAAACTGTGAAGATAATTAAGTACATATATTAATCTTTCTATCTTCCCCTATATCTATAAATGTGGAGATGGATATAAGCTATTTTACTTATATTCACAGGCATATATGTATGTGTATAAATAAATGTATACATAGAGGAAATACATAAATATAATAAATGTATAAATATTCCAGAGCATTTCAGATGGATCTGAGATAAATACAAGCAGATCATTTATTATACTCAACTTCCAGAACTACGTAAAATGTTGGCCCCATGACGTCTAAAATAGGGGATATTAACTTTTCATATGGTTGTAGAATGACAGTTTTATCATTAAGTATTCGCTTAAGTGTTATGGAGGAAGAAGAAGGCACCCAGAAAATTAAGATAAGACGGAAACTGCAGATTTTCCTTTTACATTAACAGTATAGCACTGTTAGAGCAAAAAATTTAGATTCTCAATAAATTATAAGTAATAGAAGAAGACGCAAATCAGGGAACCAAACCAGCAGTGTCATTCATTTGTACTGAAAAATTAATATCTATAATCACATCTAGCTTTACTCTATATACTAGTCAGGAATATTTAAAATAAAGATTAGAGATCAGATGACCTTGAATTAACTATATCAAGAGAAGTTAAAATCACACCCAATGAGATAAAAATATGATTTTCTCTTTATATATTTTCGGTCAGCTGCCCAACTGCATGATCATGTCAAATTATAGTTTGCTCACAGAGCAGGCAAAATGATTGGAAAATGTAGCTGATAGAATCAGAAACCCTGCCTCCCTGGAGACAGGCATTAACTTGTTACTGTATTAAATGTCAGCCTAATCATCAGAAAAAAGAGGGAGGATGCACAAGAAGAGGACAAGCTGCCCATTTCACAGTGTGATTTTACAATTTATATATTCCTCTCTCAACATTTACAGAGTAAAAAAATCAGGGTAGGAACAAACCATTTTAACCAATAATCAACTAGCCCAAATTAAATGACATAGAGAAGAAAACTATACAATCTTTTCATGGAATATTTATCAAATAAACTATAAAATAAGTCAATTATTTTAACATGGTTCAAATCTATACAAAATGGATTTACTAAGTATAATTGAATTAAATTATAAACTGATAAAGTATAGACAGACATACAAAATCCACAAATATTTGGAAATGAAATAAAAATTGTAAAATATAAATAAAATTATTTAAATGGAACTTTTAAAAATTATAATTTTTCAGTATTTTATATCAATAGTACTAAAGAAGAAAGTTATAGCACTTAGTGCTTTTATTAAGAAACAAGAAAATTCCCAGACCAGGAGTTTTACTTTGCACCTTGCGTGCAGACAGTCACTCTCTAAGAAGCAGAGACTAAACTGAGTGGAAAGTTTAGCTCTCCACGTTTTAATGTCTTTCATGTTTTCCTCAAAAACAAACACATTCAGGGTGTTGCACTGGAGATGAGGCAAGCGATAATGTAAAAGTGCTAAGAGTACTAAAGACCCTTCCAGGGCTAGACACACTTCCAGGAACCAAACTTTTGCTCTCCGCTCTGCTCACGCCTGGAAACTGTGCCTAGAAAACAGTAGAAATTCATTCCTCAGGTGTGCAAATAATCTTGGGTGTAAAAAAAAAAAAAAATGAAAGACCAGAACTACCAATCTTAAATGTAAAACTTTTTTTTATTTTTAAAAAGCTGACTACATCGGGCCAGAGGATTAGCTCAGTGGTTCTGGTGCCTGCCTCGCAAGCACAAGGTCCTGAGTTTGATCCCCGGTAACCACATACAATGCTGGGAGTGGAGACTCACACCCACCAGCAATCAATAGCACATACCACAATGCCGGGCGTGGTGGCTCACGCGTGTCATCCCAGCACTCAGGAGGCAGAGGCAGGAGGATTGCTGAGTTCCAGGCTTGCCTGGGCTACATAGTGAGCTCAGAGCCAGCCTGAACTGCAAAGCAAGACCCTGTCTCAAAAAAAAAAAAAGCTGACTACATGAAAATATATCAGTATAGTAGGTAAGACTATAAAGAAGTCTTGTTCTACAAACCAGGACTATCTAACCTGTCTTTCTGCCATAATTGTTGACAAAATTGATATCCTGTGCCCCTCCCAATTACCCATTTCCTTTTCAATAACACTTGGCAACCACTAATAAGGTTGAGCACCGAACAAATATTCAGCCAATCGTCTTCCCTTTTGTCTCCACCTCTGAGACAGTTCTACTTTCAGTGGAACAACAAATATGGTCAGAAGGCTCTCGACTCCAAGGTTGTTTTCAGGTATTAAACTGAAAATAATAAGGACCTTCCAACTTTGTCCATGTTATTGCTATGACTCTGTCTTGATCTTCTTGTCCATGCTCTCTCCAGAGTCCTCTTGAATCCCCTCTGCAGACGAATTGATCCCCCATCACCTACAAGTTTACTGCTTGAGTCCACTGCTTGTGCTCTATCATTAGGTTTTGTTATCTCTAGTTATAAACTGTGAGGCAAATGTTTCTCTTCCACCAGTTAGTTTCTAGAAAGTGAAAAACATTACACGTTTGAATGAACAGATTTTGGCTCTTTGCTGGTTTTTAAAGTAGGGGATTTTATCATTCATTTTACAGCTTAATTGTTTTAAAGAAGGAGTAGCAAAAAATTAGATGACTTTTCAACTAAGTCTTCAAACCTAATCCTTGGTTAAAAAGCAAATTAATTCCCAGGAAAAGAAGCAACAAGAGCTTCCCTATATGGGCACAGGAGGTATCGTTCTGTTTCAGGTGTTAATCTTCTGAGGAAAAAAAAAATGTCTTAAATATGAACTGAAGAGACACCTTTATACACCTAATGAGCTTCTTTGTTTATGTACTTGAATTCAAACTGCAAGATGTGTCGGGCCATTTCAACATACTTGAATTGCTTACACTTTTTTAGGTGAAGTTCATATCATAGGTAAGCCCAGCTGTAATAAATCTAGACCTGTGTTAAATTTCTCTTTCAGCTTACTTTTGTGCTCTGTGTTAGACAAGTACTGAGTGAAGGGGAAATAAAAAATTATTCACCTGCACTTCTGCTTTGGCAAGACAACTATGGAAATTAGTGGAACAATAAAACAGGGAGGCATTATTTTAAATAATGAGAAGATTTTTATGATGATAAACAGCAGTGACACATGTCTAAAGAAAGACATTTCCTTAGATTATTGGGGAAAGATATTTCTACCACTTTCCAGCTCCTGTTCATTATCAAGAAATATAGTTTTGCTAGAAGCAAATAAATAAAATGTTCATTAAAATAATTGAGAATTTGATTCAGCATGAATTTAGTGTAAGAGAACTAATGATATTTCAATGATTCACATGAAATGTTTTATGAATGAAAAGATACAGTAGTGTCTCTTGCCTGCTTAGATACCTTGTGTGAACACACAGTGAAGATTTTGGCCTCCACATATCATGATATAAATGTAAAAGTTCAAAAGTTTAATTCATTCATCAAGTTCAGCATGTACTTTCACTACACTATTTTAACTGTGAAGGAAGTAATTTAAAATTTTTCTAAAATTACTAGGTTCCACAACTACAGTGCTATCATATTTAAAATGTGAAATGAAGCAAAGAGATATATATGAATAGCTACTTATTCCACATTCCACCTTATGTCAAAATAAAAGGCATTTAGGGTGGCATTCCAACTTGTAAAAATGTGTCTACATCTCTGTAAGGTGTAGAATCAGAATTTGACAATTACTTTTCTATTATTACTAAGATCCTATCAGAAATATGTTATTTTACTCACCTCTTACCTTTCATTCATTGCTTAATAAGTGGGATCTTTAAGCAAGTATTTTTTCTAGATTGTGAGACTTAACATGAGAGTGAAAAAGATAATGATCTTAAACAGATACTTATCTTGGATGAACCCATTTTAATCTTAGAGAAAGAGAATACCATGTATACAACAGTGTATATGTGTCAGTGTGTATGGATATTGGATAGGTTTAAAGACACATCAAATGCTAAATATTCTTCTAAACAGCTCACATATGTTGATTACTGTACATTTCTAGCAGAAATAAAATAACATTTCATACATACCATATGCATTGAAAGAAGCATTGCTCAAAGGAAATGTATAGCAAAGAAGTTTTATTCATATTAAATACTATGCATTTGTTATGAAAATAATAATCTGGGTAAGACAGTGTTAAAAATCAGTACAAAAACTGTTAAAAAATCTAAAATATTTCATTTTCATTTAAAATATATAATCATTTGCAGGAACAGAAATTTTAGAGAATAAAGAATCAGTGTAATCCAGGTCTTACTTAGGAAGGCAATTTTTTTTTTTTTGAGATAGGGTCTCACTTTGTAGTTCAGGCTGGCCCTGAGCTCATCAGGTAGCCCAGGCAAGCCTCGAACTCAGCAATCCTCCTGTCTCTGCCTCCCAAGTGCTGGGATTATAGGCATGAGCCACCACACCTGGCAGTAAGGCAATTTTTAAAGAAACATTTTATATCTATTAATTATACTCATAATTAGTTTAGGAGAAAGTAATTTTAACTTGTAACATTTTGTCTTATTCAGAGGTTGTGTCTACCCTTTTATTTTTCAGTAATTGAAATACATGACATATAACATGAATTGCTTAAAGAATACATAACTAATAACTTTGAAGCTCTAGTGCTCCACTTTCTTTAATACAGAAACTGATAAAAAATATAGAAGCCGATAAAATTATCACTCCTGAAACATAGCCTTGTCAATGGAGAGTTTTCTATATAAAAATATTAATTTCTCTTTCACCTTATCTATGTTTTAAAAGTACCCTTAGTGTTCAAAAGGTGTTTGTTTCCATATTTTAATAAAACATAACTCGCAATGGTGTGTTCTCAGTGGGGGGGGGGGTGTGTATGCCACAGTGATGACCTTCATCATATATGATTTGTGTACATGTTTACTGTTTTGTGATTCCATCCCATAACACTGCCACCACTTCATACATGATCATTGATGACAAAATTTGAAACCTGTCGATAATAAAACATTAGAGGATCAGTGTTTTCATTCTGACTTCCTCAGGGAAATATGTATGAACGAAAGAGGAGGAAACTTATCAAGACAAACACAAAACCCTATCTTGACATGGAAGATGAAGTGTCTGATGAAATCATCCTGGAGTTGGAAGACAGATGATTCTTTACTTTAATAAGGAAAGATAAGTAAGAAATTGCTATAGAATTTATAACATATTCAGACCAGGATTGCATATTTTCATGTCTGCAGCCAAAATGAAAGAAATAAAGAATCTTAGAATCCTTCAAGGGTATCAAACCAGTTATGAGGATGAGAAAACCAGTCAGGCAATCTCACCTAGACAGACTTGACAGACAGGAAGTTTGGAGTGGAGAGACCACACTGAAGGGAAATGTAATTAGCATCCCCTCATTGGTTAAAGCCTAGCAACACTGTAAAAGAAAAGGCTCGCAGGAAACAAGGAATGCCATTACTGCAATCACACAACCAATGAAAGGATCTTAGGCTATTTTCCTAGAAACGAGCAAATGATTTACAGATATTTTCTGCTGGAGTCTTTCACGGAAAAGGTCATTAATCTCCTCCACAGTTTTCACACATGGAAGGGCCAGAAAGGATTTCTTGTAAGAATGACTTCGATTTGTATTTTAGCTCAGGGGTACAGACTGGATGCGTGGCTTTCCTCTCACCTAATGAAGTTTCTCTTCTGGCTCTTTGCATCAGTATTAGACTGTAAGGCATGAAGAACGTGAGCACAGCCATGTTGGGAAGGCTGCCATACCCGGAGTAGCTTGGGCAGGTGAGGTCAGAAGGGAACAATGGCCCCTGGTTTTTCCTTGTGAATTCTGTAAATTGCTCTACACAGTTTTGGCTAAGTGGTCTGTTTGGTTCAATGTTATGTATTATTTTTCAGGGAACTAAACATAGAACACAAATTAAAGTATACGAAGCTGAGGAAAAGACAATGCATCTAGAAGTTCTTTTCTAAGTCATATGACAGAATTACTAAGTTTTTATATATTATTTCCTAGTATTCAGGAGGTTAAGGTGTGCAGATTATTTTGTGTATTTTGTCATTTGACTGATGGGAGAAATGTTCCTCTATCATAATTAACTGTGATCAAATTAGGAAATTATCATTTCCATTCTTTTTTTTTTTTTAGACAAGGTCTCACTATGTAGCTCAGGCCAGCCTCAAACTCACAGCAATCCTCCTGCCTCTGCCTCCTCAGTGCTGGGTTTACAGGCATGAGCCACCATATCCAGCACTGTGGTACGTGGTACTAGGGATTGAACTTGGGACCTGGTGCTTGCCAGATAGATGCCCGAAGAACTACTGAACTAAATCCCTGGCCCCTCATGAGTTTTCATGCTCTGCTATTATATTTTAATTTTTTATTGTTTTTAAAATAGTCTATGCATACTGTTTTCACTTCCCACATTCTCTTGTTCTTACTAAATGTTAAATTATTCCTTCGTTGATATTAAAAATTTATTTTGACATTCATTTTATCTTCCAAGTGTTTATGTTTCTTAGAAGTTAGTGGGTATTTACTCACTTCAATCTCCATCTTTTATGGTTGAGATTTTCATTCAAAGACTTTTCATCTCATAATATTTACAACTAGTACAGTAAAAGTGCTTCCAAAAGATGTATTATTTTTTTTCTTTTCCTTTTTTCCCCTGCTACCAGAATTGAACATAGGCCTTATGGTTACCAAGAAGGTGCTTGAACCACTGAACTAAATCTCTGGCCCAAGCTTTAAGAATGATTACAAGGTTGCCAACTGGTAGCCTGATGCAGTGACTTTGGCTTGCGCTGCAGTTTGCATTTGTAAGATCCTCTCACAAGTGAATACTAATTTGCCCCCTTTCTTTCATGGAAGAGACTGGTCTAAAGGGGTGGAGTTCCTTGCAGCACCCAGTAGGATATCATCGGCTGGAGCGGACTCAGAGTGCTGGGTCCTGGAAGAGGCTCCCTTGGCAGTAAGATAAGGAGCAACATCCTGTGAACAGTCTGATATAGTTAACAGTTCAGCATAGCTATTGTCATCCCTTTCTAATCTCATGCTGCATTCACCAGAACACAACACCTTTGTTTCTTAACTACATTGAGAGTTGCATTGAGTACGGGGCCTGGTTCCAGTGGAACAGCACCCTGACTCCGCATGAAGACATCCTCTGTCTCTTGTGTCTTCATTCACCTTTCTCTCAAGGTTCGCCGGCCTGAACCTGGCAAGTGGCACTGGAACTTGGACCGAAGCTGCTCCACTGAGGAGCAATGATGCCAGAAAAATATGAAACTGGAAGGAGTGCTTGTCAAATAGGGACTGTCCCCAAGTTTTGGAGTTTTCCATCAAAGTAACGACGAGACAGTCATGAACATGAGAGCAGAAGTGTTACATCAAGGTTTTACACCAGCTCTTGAAGGTGACTTGAAGGTGACTGATGCTTCAGCGCCCAAAGAAAACTCCCTAAGAGCTTCTACTTGATCCAATCAAAGGTTTCCAGATCCTGGCACCTTAGATTTAGAAATACGGGATACAATGCAAACTCAAGGACAAGGTGTGGCCAAACCTTTCTCCAGGTATTTCCACTTCCTCTCTCTCTCTGTCTCTCTGTCTCTCTGTCTCTGTCTGTCTGTCTCTCTCTCTCTCTCTCTTTCTCTCTCTCTCTCTGTCTCTCTCTCTCTCTGTCTCTCTCTCTCTGTCTTTCCCTCTCTCTCCTGGTGGACAAATAGATGCAGTGACCCTTTAAAAAGCCACAGCGACGCAGATCATGCAGGTGACACAGACCAATCAATCAATCATACATTGCTAAACGTTACTTCTGCCCTATTGCCCAATCACACCCCACCACGAGCACTGTTCCCGCCCTCTCATCCAATCACATCCCAAGCCACACTATATAAATGCCTATAACTTCCATAATGAATGGGGAAGCTTCTCCACCGACATGGAGTCTGGGAGTTGTGACTGTGTCCCCACTCACCCTCCGAGGTCGTCAGACAATGGGGACCAAATGGTAACCAGCTGGACCGGACAACAACAAAGAAAAAGGTTCCATTAGCCAGCTTGTGACATGGGGGCTAATCAGTGCCACTGTGGTCCCTATTAACCAAGAAGGTGAAAAACAAAAGTGGGAGCCTCTTAATTCTTAGGCCCCAAGCCAGAAGCAATTTGAACAATGGCCTATTCTTTCACCATCTTTTCCTTCCCTCCAAGGGCTCAGTTGATGCTTTCAAATGTCTAAGGGAGGCAGCACAAGGGGAGAAATGTCAGCCTATCCAGTAGAAATTCAAAATGGACTAAAAGAGTCAACTGCCTGGTTACGATCCTCATCTTATGCAGACCCCATTCTTCATGGGGAATTTAAAACCTGCTTCAATAATCTGTGCCACTATCAGTACACTAGTTGATTTCACAGGAGAAATCCTTGGCTTTTGGTCTACTACTACTGCTTTTTAACGGTGTCCATCCTAAACTCATTCCACAGATGCACACGGTGCCTACTGTTGGTGACAGCCACACTAAAAAGGTGGGCACAGAGTTAGGCTCCCATAAACTACCGAGGAAAGATTTTCTTCTGCCCTAAAACACAGAATTAGGCATTATCATTCCAGCTTTACAAATGACCTACAAGGGAAAAGGAAAAGGGAAAAAAAGGAAAAAGTTCAACTCAAAATATTTCTTGTACATCATAAAAGTTGTAAATTATAATTACTAGGTTAACTTGTTCCTTTGTCTGGTCTCTACTAGTGTTAAGATACAAACACTGACTCCAGGTTACTTAGAAGTCTGCTGAGAGCCAGTCAAATTTAAAATGTAACAATCTGAGACTAAAATAAAAGAGAAGGATACTTTAAAATTCAAGTGGCTGCAGCAAGGTTTGTTATGAAAAGTTTATAGTAAGTGGGGTAAAGATTATATAAGGAAGGCTATAAATATAATAGATACACTTTTGATAGGAGAGGATTTATATGAAAAAACTTTCACCCTACTAGAAAAAGAAAGATAATAATAGAACTAGAAAGTTCAAATATGTTGAGGAAAATCTTGTAGAGTATACAGGTGATCAAAAATGTATATTTGATTATTGGTTCAGTGAAACCCAAGCTGTTCCTCTAGAAGTTCTTTGTGGTCAAAAATATTGGGAACATTGGCCTCCCATAGGATGTCAATGCCTGTAGTTTGAGGCCTAATCAGGTTTAACAAATTGATGTTACTTATATCTCTTGTTTTGGCCAGTTGTCTAATTGTGCATGCTTCTATTGATACTTATTCAAGAATGCTTTATGCCACCACCCAACAAAGAGAAACTGCTTGTCATGTTCTATGCCACTGTCATTATTTGTTGTTTTGTATGATTTTCCTAGACAAATCAGAATGCACAATGTCTCAGGTTGTACTGCCTCTCGTTTTCAAACCCTCCATAAATAATAAAATTTTTCACATGTACGTGACATCCCATATAATTCTTAAAGCCAAGCATTAGGCAAAAAAGCCTTTCAAACATTAAAACATTTGTTACAAAAATAAAAGGGGTGATGATAAGGACAAGAAATCAATGCCACAAATTCATTCACCTAAGGTTTTAATAACCCTTAATTTTTTTCAATGACGATCAAGGCTAAACCCCAGTACAGTGACATGGGGCTACTAAGTCCAGTCAAATACATTATGTTTTAGTTTAATGGAAGGTTACTAATTTGGGGCTCTGGGAAGGCCCTGCTCCTCTTCTAACATGGGGTGGAAGGTTTGTTTTTGTGTCATTACTGGAGGGGTGATTACTGTTGCCAGCATGTGGCTGAAACCTTATCATGGCCTCCAGAGAAGGGAATCCAGTCCCTCAGAGGCAGGACCTTTAGGTGGAAGAGAGGAAGGACTCCTCTGCACCTGTTGCCCAGGAAAACTCGGGCTCCACAGGTGACCTGGAGACGCCTCAACAAGATGACTTAATGAGCAAACCAAGTCATTCCAAGTATAAGACCACAAAAGGTTCTGTGACTTGGCCATGGTGGCCACAGTCAGCCCTGCGGTAATGATGGGAAATCTCCATTCACGACAAGCCTCACCTTCTGGGGCTTTCACACAAGAGCCTCCTTTGCGGAAATCAACTTGTGATTTGGTTTGACTCCCCTTTTCCTATACCCAGCAATGAAAGTTCCTAGGTAGGAGCCACAGAGCTCCCTCCTGTCTCCTCATCCAGCTCCATGCCACACAAGAGGACCCCTATGACATATTGGTTCACTCCACCAAATATCTATATAGGTGTTGACACCCTCTGTTGAATCCCTAGAGCACAGGTATGGCTCCACCTGTGCTTCAGTCCTGTTCCCCTTCAATTTTTATCTTTGGGAAATTACAAACATGATATGTTATTATAAATGTGTCCAGACCCACCTACCCCTTTGTCATGTCTTCCAAGACTTGCACCTGAATATCAGGGAGTAAATTGGAAATTAGGAAGAGGCCCTATTGGCCATGAGACCAAACTAAGAAACCTAACCACTGTTGATTGGGGCCAAAGGGTCATCTTCATGATAAACCTAACCATATGCTCTGTGTATACTTCCAATATTTCACATCTCACCGTCTATGGTAATGATTTCATAATCTGAGGAGAGGACAGTTTTCCTGCACCTCTGGCCTTCCTGGTTATTGACCCAGCACTGTTAACCATCTGGAGGTTGGGGTGTTCCTTGCATTTACTCTACATGAGGAAGGGACAGTTATCTAAACACGGAGACAAACCAACCTTATCCTTCATCACAACCATATTTCTTATATCAAAGTATGCACCAGCCAACCTAACTTTCCCTGCATGATTCTCTATGTGAAGTTACCTGTCACAGCTGTATAGATTCTGATTGTTTCCCTCAGGTGCACACAAACTCCTGCATTTTCATTCTACATCAAAAGGCATTCGCTTAGTTACCTGTCAGCGTGAGCCATCCCTGCCAAGAGTCCCATGGCCTTGACACCTTGATTCTGGCCCTTGATAGTCTCTGCTGCCCTAAGTGGTTTATTGCTGTTCTAATTGTTGTACTCATGGCTCCCTCTTCATTCTGTTCACATTCCTGTCCTTCTTCTGCAGTCAAAGCATCACTTTGACACAGGGATCTCAACTTTTGTTTCACTTATAATCATGCCTGACATTTGACATCCACCCGCCAATCTAGAAGAGTAAATTATAAAATCAGGGAATCAATGCCCTTTACTGTATATGTAATTATAATTTCCCTTTTCTTTACAACATATCATGTTAAATCAGTATGCACACCTTTAGATTTCTATTATTATACTTATTACAGCCTGATTCCAAATCTGCTTATTTCGTCAACAAAATCAACTGAAAGTTATCATTTTCTTATATATTTTGAAATCTACATGAATATTAGATTGACTTATTTTACTGCTTGAATTGTTCTTTACTCTTTTATTCACTTTTATTATTTTGCATTCAACTCTCAATTGCTGAGTAAAAACTTTGTATTTGTATATTTTATTAATTTTATATATTATACATAGTATTATATATTGTGTTTATATATTTATTTATATTTATATTTTTTTCAATTTTAAATCATTTTGAGCTTTACTCATGTGTTCCTGTAATAGTTTATATTTCTCATAGTTACATTTTGCGAAGGTTATTCGATTAATTTGCTTGGTCCAAAAAAGATTAATTCATCTGAAGAAATACTATATTTGTGTTATTTTTTTCCCTAGAATTGAACAGAAACTCTTGCAAACATGTTCTTAAATTATCTCTTAATTGTCTCGAGCAGAAAATTGTTCAAGACTGCTGAGGAAAAATGGTTTGTCCTACGGCAGACTAATTCCATAGCAAGAAAATAATTTTGCTACGAATTGTATTTCATTTCCCCAAAGATGGGCAACACAGTCTAAAGTCTAACAAAATTTATGTTAACTACTAGACTTTCAATTCCTTAATTTTGGTACTCTTGTCTGCATTCAAATTATTGTATTGAATCATGGTATCTTTTTTTTTTTTTGGTTTGCAACAGCAAATTATTTTATTTTCTTTTTATTCACAAAACTAGAAAGGCTTCCTAGTGATTAGTTTAATACAAGAGGATTAACAATAAACGGAAACACTAATTAATTCACACAACAAAGCTAAAGTTCTCATTAGCTTAAGATCTAAAGCAAAATTATCAATCAAATTCTAATATTGATAATACACTAGTTCTCATCTAATGTTTTGCTTC
>PVIC010037330.1:0-18154 GCA_004025085.1 Thryonomys swinderianus | reverse complement strand
CATTTGTGGTGAATAAAGTCATGGTCCACTTGACACGTCCAGCTGAACTGAATCAGCACAGTTTGGGTGTGATAGATCCACTTGAGGATTATTGTCAATACTATAAAAAGAGAACTGGAGGGGAAGATCATGGGCTGTTGACTTTCTAGGAGGAGCTTGCTATGATTGGTTTTCCTGATGTGTTGAAGTTGGCTGTTTTCATCTGAGGAGGTGCTCAGGGCCTCCCTGTCACTGGGAATGCTGGTCAGGTGAGCTCTGATCTTCACTGTGGCCATTAGTTCTTGGCTCCATTGTAGATCACTCAGCCTGCTGGCACAAATCCTTCACCCCACTGGTGCAGGTTTTCTGGCTCCCATCATTGGCCTTTGGGCCTTCTGAGTGCAGCAGATCCTCAATGTGGACAAACATGAGGCATTGCCGTGGGGTCTAGACCATTGGCTAGACTCACAGAGAAAATTATCTTGCACTCTAGTCCTTCGGCGGGACTTGTATGGGACACTGCTGTGGGATCCAGGCCCTTGGATGGATTCTTCAGGTCTCTAGTGTAAGGCTAGTTCTCTCACACTCCTTTGCCTTTGACTTTTTGGGTGACTATTATAAAATAATCCTATAAATTATGTGTCCTGTATTAAATCTGTTTCCCTTGCAAAGACCTGATAACAGCATTTTGAATTAAACAATTAAATTATGTAGTTAAACTGTTTCCACTGAAAGTCCTTTAAGAGTCAACATGGTACCATGGAAAAAGTACAGATTACAAGTAACATTTGGGATCACATCCTTATTCTCTTAACTTTTGGTTTGTGTTTTTGAGTAAATTTCCTAAAATGAAATTTCATTTTTTTATTGAAAAATAAATGACATAAGGCACGTAAGGTTCAAGCACACAGGTAAGCATTGAGAATTTATTTCACCTTATATATACTTCTCCCTTCCCACAAACCTACATCTCTCTGTAAAAACGCCAACAGAAAAAATAGAAGCAAAGCTTTTGTACATAAGTAGGAGAGAAGGTTTGAGGAGGACGTGGGATAAAATTCATTAAAAAAACCCACAACACCTGACTTTGTCTTTGGACTTGGCTTCAAAGACAGTGAGCAAACACCTGTGGTACACACCAATCTCCTTCCTCTCCCCTCTCCTTCTTTTCTCTTTCCCGCTTATAATTTTTGCTCTACAACACTAAAGGTTGTAAAAAAAAAAATACTAAGTGCTATTTAACAATTACACATTCACTAACTTCAGTGAAAACAATCCATTTACATAGTGAAGCCAGGGCTGTCTAAAAGACCTTTATTCCCCCTCCTACTGCTACGCACAACCACTTTGTAAGGAGTGCAAAATTTTTGAGGAATAAAGCGTAAATGTTGATTCTGTTTGTGTCTCAGCACGCCCCACGACTCCTCCCAGCCCCGTCCTGCTTGCTTGAGGGACGAGGTCCTCTGTTGGCATTTCTAGGGACTGTTTCAAAGTGTTCGATAACAGGTGGCTCCGTGGTGCAATGGATAGCGCATTGGACTTCTAGAGGCTGGAGGCATTAAGAGTGTTTGAGAATGCTTGACGGGCGGCTGTAGGAGTGCTTGTGTATCTGGAAGGAGCTACGCTAATAGAGACTTGGTGCTATTCAAGAATTACCTAATTATGAGAGACTGTGTATATGTGTGTGAGAGAGACAGACAGACAGACAGACAGACAGACAGACAGACAGACAGACAGACAGACACCCACGAGGCGGAGACAGAAAGAGAAGAGACACAGTGAGATGGAGACAGAGATTTAAAAAAAAAAAAAAAAAAAGTCTGTGCTACTTCTTACCTGAGCGGGAAGCCTCGGATTAAACCATTCTTCCCAGCAAGTTCTTAATTGCGCGTGGAAAAACATCTTAACTTGCAAACTGACTCAGATTTACCTATTTTATCTCAAATATTTGTTTACCATAATTTGTTCTACTGGCTGTATTTGTAATAGTGAAGTTCCTTTATTAAATATGAAGCTAAGTAAATTCTATTTTTAAGACCCCCCCCCATTCTGGGAAAATGGAGCAGTCCCCTGGCGGTCCCTAAGGTCTCAGCTGCTGGACTGAGGGGCGGCAAGTGGTTCTGTGTGTGTTAGTTGGAACAAGGGGGGGGCGGGGCAAAGGGCTGCAAATTATAGTAAAAAGACAGCTTTGTTATGTAGAGCTGGCTCACTCTATAGAGCTTTTTAACAAACTAAATAATGAGAAAAGGAGGAAAATTTTGAAAAAGAAGTTATTTAGTACTGAGATACTCAAACTACAACGAACCAATTTTACATAATTGACGTGCATTAAATAGTGAAGACTTTTCGAAGTAGGAAGGACTACATATAAAGATCATGGAAAATCACGTGTAAAATTTTCACTTTTCAAATGAGGATACTTTTTCAAAATTTTATATAGTACATGCTCATTTCTTTTAAAAAATCAGAACAGCTAAGATATAAAAGTGAAAGTAAAAACCATCTTTCATATCACTGTCGAGAGATAATCAGTGCAAAATTTTGCCAATTTCTAGCCATCTTTTAATGCACAAACATATGTATAATTAGGTTACCTGGATCATTCTATATGCATAAGATTTTGTAAACTGCTTCCTAGTGAAGTAAGATGTTATGTCCATCTACTGTCATTAAATATAGGTATACATTATTTTTATGTGACTATAATAAAATTGATAAATTAATCAGATCCTGTTAAAAGGAAATTGTTTTCCAAATTAAAAAAAAAAAGCATGTAGGTAGTACTATGGAGAATATCCTGTATATGTAAGCTTTGACTACTTACTTCCAAATAGGTTTACCTCCGAAGAATCATTTCTAGAAGTGGAATTTGCTGGAGAAAAAAAAAAATCTATTTAAAAATTTGAGCCAGGTGTGGTGGTTTATGCTTATTATCCTAGCACTCAGGAGCTGGAGGCAGGAGCATCTTGCAAATTGAGGCCAGCCTTGGCTACATAATGAGATGCTATCTCAAAGAGACAAAGCAAAACAAAATTTTTAAAATAAAAATTTGATACATATTTTCTAACTGCCCTCCAGACACATTATCAGTTCAAAATCCTAAAAAGTACAAAAGAGTATCCATTTCTAACACACACCACTAATAATCTTCATCTTTGGCAAACCAAAAGATTTTTTTCTTCTTTTTTGGATTTCCTCTATTTGAAAATCTTTTCTTATATTGTCCTTTCGCATTTTATTGTTCATACTATTTACATGTTTTTGTGGTGACTATTTAACTTTTAATTATTATAAGAAGTCTTTGTGGGCTGGAGGGTTAGCTCAGTGGTTCTGGCGCCTGCCTTGCAAGCACAAGGTCCTGAGTTCAATCCCCGGAAACCATATACAATGCTGGGCATGGAGACTCACGCCCACCAGCCATCAATACCACATAGCACAGTGCCGGGCGTGGTGGCTCACGCTTGTCATCCCAGCACTCAGGAGGCAGAGACAGGAGGATTGCTGAGTTCGAGGCTTGCCTGGGCTACATAGTGAGCTCAGTGCCAGCCTGAACTACAAAGTGAGACCCTGTCTCAAAAAAAAAAAAAAAAAAAAAGAATTCTTTGTATATTTTGAATGTTAAAATTTTGTTCACATAAACAAAATAAATGTTTCCCCAATTTATTTGTCCTTTCATCTTATTGTGTATTTTGGACATCTATTTATGTACTTCAATATGTACATTTTTACAACTCTCACTGTTTAATCATTTTAAAGTACAAGAATACAACAAATAACAAGTAGAAGTAAAGATAGTCTTCCTCAGACTGAGAACTCCAACTTCTGAGGTATATCATGGTAAGTATTTTGATTTGCTTCTTATCTGCCTGCCCAAAAGTAATTTTACAAAAATCTACCAGTTAAAATTACATAGTAATAATGCCGGATGTGGTGGCTCACGCCTGTCATCCCAGCACTCGGGAGGCGAAACAGGAGGATTGCTGAGTTCGAGGCTTGCCTGGGCTACATAGTGAGCTCAGGGCCAGCCTGAACTACAAAGCGAGACCCTGTCTCAAAAAAAAAAAAATTACATAGTAATGTCTCACTCTAAAAACATTCTAGCTAGAATGTAAACCTAATTCAACCCTAATCTAATAATTACCTAATACATGAGACAATCATTTTCCAATCATTCCATTTTCCCAGATAGCAGAACCTTCAGACTGCCCAAGGAATATATCCTACTCTGAAGCCTTCAGCCCCATGTACCAGCCATTAGGATTGCTCATAATAAGCTATTATGACCTATTAGTTATTACCAGATATGTGTCTCATAGCAAGACTGTTAGCAGTCATTATCAACTGTCAGTCTTCTAGATAACCTCTCATGAATATTTTTATGAAAAAAAATTTCCTTCTCTTGTTTTTGAAAAATTTTCAACAGTGAGGTTATTGGATTAAAGGATATTTAACTCTTGTTGGAGCCATACTGTTCTCCAAGTGAACAATGCCACCAACACTATAAATTCAGTGTTTCAATTTTATCAACTTTTTGAGTGTTGCTATTTTGTTAGTTTGGTAAACATGAAAGAAAACCTTATTTCTTTGGTTACTCTACATTTCAGAATTATTTTTCCTTTATGTATATTTTTAATAAAGTCTTGTTTTCAGAGGAATTGCAAGGAGAAATGATTAATTCTGACCAGCATTTCTAGATTTCTTTTTCCATAGGGATTCAAAACAGCACATTTATACTGAGCTACATTTCCAGTACTTTTAAAATTTTACATTTTGAAACAGGGTCTAACTAAATTATCCAGGCTGGGCTCAAATTTGTGATTGTTCTGCCTCAGCCACCAGAGTACTGGAATTACAGGCATGTGCCACCCCAGCTGGCTTTTTGGAGATTTTGAAAATCTAGGAAAAACTAGAACATTCCATGTTTTCCAACCTAAGACATTTTTACAGAAAAAAATGCTAAATAAAAATACAGAACAATGTATCCTGTCATAGACTCTTTGATTCACTCTTTATTAATCTTTAAAGGCATTTCACTATATAGTCAAATTTGGAATTGGGTTGAAAGTGTATTTACTTTCCACATTCCAGCTGGAATAATTTTTTAAAAGCACAATGTGACCCTCAGACTTAATCCTGGCCTTCTCTTAGTTCAGGAAATCTTTTATCTTTTAGTGCCCCAGGGTTCTGGATTCTTTGCCTGAAAGCTTCCCTTGCATGCACTTTACCTAATACATTTTCATTCTTTATGGAACTTTGAAAACATTTTCTAGTTTGGGAAGATGATGAAGAAAGAAGGTTCAAACCTGCCGTGGTGGTGTATGTCTGTAATCCCAGAACTCTGGTACCTGAGGAAGGAGGATCACTGAAATTTTAAGCCTGGGCTATACAGTGAGTTGTTCAAGGTTAGAAGCTGCATTTAAAAATGAGCCTAGAGCATTCTCCAATAAAAGTAGTTCAATGGTTATGGGTGAGGAGAAGGTTCAGTAACACTAATTTGCTGATCATTAGTTGTTCGATACTTGCTATAACATATACACTACTTGTAAAAAGAGATTCAACTGATTAGGAACAGAAAAGAAAGAGACTGAAGAAAGTGTGATGAACAGAAGATAAGATAGATTCTTGGCCAGAAGGAAGGAGGATGAAAACAAATTTATGTACTGTACCTGATGGTTTCTCTGGACGAGCCTGGGACCAAAAGCCATATAAGCATTATTTTTCAATATTATCATTAAATATGTTTGTAATTTTACTTTTTGATTGTTTTTACTATATATAAATGGAAATCTATTTTGTAGATTAAAGTAAATTTCTAATGGGCAGTTATCTTGAGAATCTACATATTTATGATGAATATACCTTATATCTATGATTACAAAAATACCTGTCATAGTTATCTAATTAACTAACAAATATTTATTGAAGAACAATTTTAAATGCTGAGGATGCAGTGGTTCAAGAAAGAAATTCTAGCAAGTGAAAAGTCAATAAATAAAAAGACAAATTTTGAATATGCAAGTGTGATAAGTACCATGAATAAAAACAAAAATGCAGGCAAAAGAGAATGAAGGCAAGGGGCTGGGGATGTAGCTCAAGTGGTACCGTGCCAACCTTGGGCACACAAGGGCCTGAGTTTGGTCCCCGGAACCACAAAAAAACCCAAAAAACAAAAAAACAAAACAAAAAACAGAGAGAATGACGGCAGATGGTCGGGGCAACACCTATCTGTGGAAAAAGCATTTGAAGAGAGAGTGAGTGAAACAAGAGGTGAGCAGTGGGACTGTGTGGGGAGATGTCACCCCAGCTGAGAGAAAGCCAAGTGTAAACAAGGGTGAGTAGGAGTTTTGCAAGCTAGAGGAACAGTGAGAAGATGTTTTGTTTCTGGAAGACCAAAGCAAACTGCAGATCCCTGCCCTGCTGTCATTTACATGCTGGAGGGAGAGAGACAAAAAATGAATTAGCCATCACATGAGTGTATGTCTGGTGGTGACAAATGCTATCAAAAGAGTAGAGCAGGGGAAGGAGGAGGAGAGAAATAAGTGCCATTGTAGATACGGAGGTGAGATGAAGCTCCTGAGACAGATAATTTTGAGCAGGACTCTAAGCAGAGGTAGGAAGAGGATGCCATGCAGATTCTGAGGACCCTTAGGCTAGAAGAGTCAGTGCAAAGGTCCTGTGATGCTAGAGGAAAGGAAGGAGTCTCAAGGGGAGTTAACAAGAAGGAAATCGGTAGGAAATCAGGTCAGATTTATACTTGGAGCTTGAAGCTTGTACATATTTGTATTTATTCTCAGTGAGAAGCATAAATGTTCATGGCAATTGCCAAGTGCCAGTGGATAGCTTTGAGCAGAATAATGGTTTGGTTTGACTAAGGTTTGCTCTGTCTACTGTGTTTTTGTAGCAAGGGCAGGATCTCGAAGGCCAGTTAGAAATTATCAAGGTAGTTGAGGTGGGAAGAATAACGAAGTTCTGGTGGAAGGGGTTCTGTTTGGATATACACTGCATTTTCCAGGTAGAATTAACAGAATTAATGAGAAGGCTGGTGGAGGAGGGTTGTCAAAAACTAAGTGTTAATTTGAAACCACTTGGAAAAATCCAAGAGATTATATTTTTAACAATGTAATTATTTGAAATAGTACATTTTAATTATTTAAACATGCTAATAGCAGAAATATAAATTGGACTAACCCAGTCAGCTACATTCCTTTAAATATGAAGTTCTGGAAAGTGGCACTGTGCCTGACTCGCAAGCACAAGGTCCTGAATTTGATCCCTGGTAACAAAAAAAAAAAAAAAAAGTGAAGATCCGATTAAAGAAAAAATTAAAATTATTTTATCTTTAGTTTTTATTAGCATCTGGCCCTATAAGTAACACTCCTAATTAAATTACCTGATAACAAATTTACAAAATAGTGGTTGAACCTGGCACAGTACTAAGAACTGAGGATGCAAGATCAACAAAGGACTGATCTGTAATCATATTTAATAGTCAAAATTACTATTTTTGTATATCTTCAGACAATAATATCCATGCTAGTGTATGTGGCACAATATTATATATTATCAGAGTGTACTTTTAAACAATAAAAATGTTTGCAATTGTAAGGCTGATGTAGGAAACAGTACTTAGTTATGATAGCCTTTATTTACAAATTGTTCTAGTTTTCATGGTATGGCATTTGACTCCTACAATTAATAAAATCCATGTAAGATAATAACAAACCATTTGACAAAGTACATTTGTGTACCTCCAATTCATGTTAATAATGCTTAATGCAGATTTCTTCTCCAGTGACCAGATAGACTATTCTAACAAATCCGTTTCTTTGTAACTTCACATCACGATGAGTTATTATATTAAAATCAAGTTATAATTTGATCATTTCAGAATGTTTTTTAGTCATTTGAGACAGGGTCTCGTTCTGTATTTCAGGCTGGTCCTGAACTCACTATGTAGCCCAGGCTAGCCTCAAACTCACAGCAATCTTCTTGCCTCTGTCTCCCAAGTCCTGGAATTACAGGCCTGAGCTATTATGCCCAGCATTGTGATCTTTGGTACCAGTAATGAAGGCAGGACCTTGAGCTTGCCAGGCAGATGCAGGAATGACTAAGCTGAATCCCCAGCCCTTCAGAACTACCTTAATTCATCTAGGGAATGTTGTGCCATTTGTAAATCTGCATTATGTAAAGACAATGTTACAGTATTTTAAATGAAATCTTTGCTTGTGTCTTTTAATAAATGTCAGGGGTATCATTCTTGATTCACTTCTAAGAGTGAAAGCCAACTAGTGCCCCTCAACTAATTGTTATGATGGAATGAAGTCTCTTTTCAGCCTATTTTACCAAATTAAATCTTTTTTTTTTTTTTTTTGAGACAGGGTCTCGCTTTGTAGTTCAGGCTGGCCCTGAGCTCACTATGTAGCCCAGACAAACCTTGAACTCAGCAGTCCTCCTGCTTCTGCCTCCTGAGTGCTGGAATTATAGGTGTGTTACCACCACACCCAGCATTGTGGTAGGTGGTAATGATTGCTGGTAGGCATGAGTCATCATGCCCAGTATTGTTCTATGTGGTTACCAGGGACTGAAGCAGGGACCTTGCGCTTGCTAGGTAGGCGCTAGAACCACTAAACTAAATCTCCAGCCCCCAAATTAAATCTTAATAAATTAAAAAGTTTAAAATTAAAATTCCCTTATTCTTGTTGATCTGTACTGTCAAAAAATAATTAGTTTTTAGTGCAGATTAAAAAATAAGAAAATGGAATAAGCTAATAATTATATATTTGTGTAATTCTGATAGATGTTTGGTTTGACACTTTTACAGAGCTTTTAGGAAGAATTAATATTTGGAAAAGTATCTAAATCAATGACAGACAGGGTCTTGCTTTGTAGTTCAGGTTGGCCCTCACCTCACTATGTAGTCCAGGCAAACCTCAAACTCAGCAATCCACCTGACTCTGCCTCCTGAGTACTGAAATTACAGGCATTAGCCACCATACCTGGCATTGTGGTATGTGGTACTATTGATTGCTGGTAGGTATGAGTCACCACACCCAGTATTGTTGGGATCAAACACAGGATCTTGTGTTTGCTAGGCAGGCGCCAGAACCACTGACCTAAATCTCTGGCCCATCATTGACTTTTTAATTAGGATTTGTGTAAATTTTTTTTGAAAAAACAGATCTGTAATTATTTTATTATTGTACAACAATTGCTGTAAATCCTTGCCTACCTTGCATCCATTCTAAACACTTTTGAATCTTAAAAGAACAAATCTTAACCCATAATTAAACAAAATAAACATTACAGAGAAAAGTGTTCAACCAAAGCTCAAACACTCTGCATCATGATGGTTGGGCTGACCATGCTAAAGTGCTGGATATAGAGTTACAGGGTTTAACATTTGCCTTGCTGAGTTTTTGTCTTCTTTTAGTTGCATTTCTTTCTTTCCTCATATTTCTAACTTTTAGAATGGGAATATTACCCTGTGCCATTGTATGTGGGAAGTGTTTAACATGTTTTTGTTATTTTTACAAAGGCTTATAGGTAAGAGTTTGCCTTAAGTCTTAGAAGAGACTTTAGATTTGGACTTTTCAGCAATGCTGAAACTGTTGACTTTGGAAACTTAGAAAGGGACTAAGTGCTTTTTTGCATAAAGATGTGCATGATCTTTTGGAGGCTATGGGCAGAATGTTATGTTTTAGATCAGAGTGTTTCCCCAAATTCTTACACATTTACAAGTTGGGCATTTGAAACCTGATTAAATCATGGGAGTGATATAATTAAATGTAATGTTATGGGATTTGGTTGAAAGAGACTAATTACTGAGGGTATATCTGGTAGGACATATCTCCCTCCTGACTCCTCCCTCACTTTGCTTCCTGGTCATCATGAAGTAAGCATCTTTTCCTCCACTGTGTCTGTCTGTCATGTTGTTCTGCCCTTCAATTGGCTGATGATGGACTGAAAATGTGAGCCAAAGCAAACTTTTCTTCCTTTGAGTTGAGAGCATCAGGTATTGTGTCTAGGCAATTAGCAAAGTGGCTAATATATTAAATAACATCTCTATGTTAAAGATATTTGTAGAATAAGATAGAGTATAAGTAAACTGTAGTTTGTGTCTTTTATAACTGGTTTTATAACACTTATGATTAGCTAGTTAAATATTTTGTATTAGCTTTATAAACCTGGTCTTTACTGCATTCCTATTTTTAAAGATTTTTTATTGGGTGATATCTAACCATTTATTCATATGAAAAAGCATAATGAATAATTTTTCTTTTACTCACTAAAATGTCAACTTGAAAAAAATTTAACACTGTTTATCCTAAAAATCATTTCTACAGTATGTTCTTGGTAGCTGTGGTAGGTAGAATACTGACCAGCTTTCTTCCACCAAGGATGTATAGAATCTAATCTCAGCCTCTATATGGAGAATTTGGGGAGACATTCCAGATCTAAACTATCCCATTTAGGTTTTGAAGGTTTAGGATTTCCTGTTGTGCACAATTGTATCTACAGATTATTGTTTTTTATAGTTAAGGATTCTATCCACTGTGGTTGGCTTTGAAAATGGAAGAAGCAGGCCATAAGCAGAATAATGAAGGCAGTCTCTAGAGGCTGGAAGAAGAAAGAGGAAAGGAATGTGGCTCTGCTGATGCCTTGATTTTTGACCTGGAGAGATTGGTGGTGCCAGACTTCTGGCAGAACTGTAAGATGGAGTAAAATCATACCATTTTATGTCACTAAATTTGTGGTAATTTGTTATGGCAGGAAGTGAAAATACTGTAGCACAGAGTTTGAGATAGTATCTCAGACTTTAAGGAAAAGGCCTGAAGAGGCCAGAGACACAATTTCCCTATTTTCTGCTCTGGTTTATTACTCCCTTCATACACAGCATCTCTTATCTGTTTTATCATGACATTACAACTCCATCTGAAATTTTCTTAGGAGGAGTATGTCTTTTTAAAAGTCTATTATTTAAAAAATAATGTATCTGTAAACTACAGATAATTAGCAAAGTATTAGAACTATATGTATATACTACACCTATTAACACATGTACTTCTTTATAAACAAGTTATTTAAACAAACAATATATTTGTAAATGATAATGATAGATTTTGTTAATCTGAATAATTGGTTATGGTTAATAATGTTTAGGAGCATAGAATTTAGCATTGTACTGACCTGGTTGAGTCCACATTACATCTGTGACATTTACTGGATATGTAATTCTGAATCATCCGAATAGACTGGATGATAAGTATGTGCCACTGTGGCTGGATTAAAGTGACACTTTTATTATCTCTATTTTATAAATGAGGAAACTGAAGGACAGCAGCTATGGAAGAGGTAGAGACAATTTGGCCGAAGACCACAAGACTTCAGACACCTATACTTTGCCACCTCCTGTGATATAACTAAATAGAAAATTGGTAACAGCCTCAGGCACTCAGACCAACCATAGAGTGAATTTTCTTCCTCTCACACCTCTAAGTTGGACTTGGGGCAGAAAAGGTAATGGTATTTAGCCTTAGCTGGTCTCAGAAGATGGCAGAACTTTACAACTAGAGGATTTTCACTAGAAGAAAAAATTAGCAAAGGACTGAGCATAATGAGGAATTACTATGATCATAACAGATACTATGAATTTAATACATAATACATGTCATGTACTGAACTAAATGCCTTCCATTTATTATCTTACTTCCTAAAGCATATAAGATAATTACTACCTTTTCCTTCATTATACAGAGAAGGAAATGAACCATCAGAAAGGTTAAGTACCTGGGCTAACAGTCAGCTGGCTAAGAAGGTAGACTGCAGATTTACTGGAGTTTGCCACGCTCCAATGACTGGCTTCTGACCAATTTGCTGAACTGTGGTAGGCCAACAGACAGAAAAGTTTTCAGTGTAATTCTTCTCCCATCTCTACCCAAATGCAGTAAACATGATGACTTAGCAAGGCCTGTGGATCCTGAGTCCCAGGAATCCCTGAAGACATCTCTCATTGGCCTGCTAGAATATAAACAGATTGTGGCTAACTAATTCATGACTGGTTTGATAAGCTCCTTTACAACACTCAAAGCTAACTGTGCAAGATCAAATGGCCAGGAGTTTTCCAAGATGCATCACTCCAAAAATTTAGCTGTGGGCTCAGTTCTGAACCACTAAACTGCTCTGGCTTCAGTGTTGTAAGAAATTACTGTGAAGTTTGATTCTTGCCTCTGCCACTTATTATTTGTGTGACCCGACCCACACCGTTTGCATTTCTGAGATTATTTACCTTATCTGAAAATTGGTATTCAAATATGTTACACAGAACAGTGCATTAGAGATCATGAATTGTATCAAGTATGTAGTAAATGCTTAGTAAAGTGAATCAAAGGAAAGGGATGGATTAAATGATATAAAATGCTGTTTTCATTTCCAACTTTAAGCTCTCTCTTTACTTTCTCCCTCTGCTTAATGCCTACTGCACTGACCCAAAATGATTGCTCATGATTTGGAATTTTTGACACTACCTAATGATGCTTTTCTTTGTTTGGCCTGCTTTGGGACTATCCTCATCTGTAATATGACTTAATCTGGAGTCTTCAGCTTGACTCATATCTTCAAAAACTAGTCATGGCATGTTTAATTATCATATTGCCTTTAAAAACAAAATGTACTTGCAGGGTGTGGTGGCTCACGCCTGTAATCCCAGCACTCGGGAGGCAGAGACAGGAGGACTGCTGAGTTCGAGGCTTGCCTGGACTACATAGTGAGCTCACAGCCAGCCTGAACTACAAAGCGAGACCCTGTCTCAAAAAAAAAAAAAAAACCCACAATGTACTTATACCCTTTTAATTAAAATTTTAATAAATATAGTAAAGAAAAATTTTAAAATTTCAGAAACTTTAGAAAGTAAAAAGCAAAACCTCATTATAATCCAGTAATCCTAAATAAATAAAATCTTAATAATTAGATGTATACATTCAAGTACTTTTCACCGCTGTGTGTTGAAAAACAGAGCCTGCTCTCTTAAAGACTTCATCTGAATCAGAAACTCAGCCCTTAAAGAGAAACTCAGCTTTTAAAAAAGGAGGCATAAAAGGATTTATTAGCTAGAAAATTAAAAGTACACACTCAAATACAGTGTGGGCCCTCAGGAGAGAAGTACATGTGCTCTAGTCTGGAACTTGGGATAGTTATGTGTTTGGAGGTGGGAAATTTGTAGAATCTGTGCATGTATAGAAACTTTTGGTTTGGTTTGTAGGAGAAAAGTGATGACCCAACCTCATATAGCCCATTCTGTGGGAGAAAAGCAGGAGACCAGTTTATCTATCTGTCTAACAGTCTATCTACCCATCTATATTTTGACTCTGTGTCCTTTATCTTTTTTCTTGTTTGTTTTTTTAAAATTTTTATTAGTACATTTTTACAGTACATAATGATCATATTCACTGTGGGAAGTTGGTGTATGTGTATAACATATCTTAAATTTTTATGTCTCCTTTTCCTCCTTTCCCTTCCCTGTCCCTAGGTTTTTGGGCCAGATGTGTGGTGCACACCTGTAATCCTAGCACTCAAGAGACAGAGAAAAGAGGAATGCTGTGAGTTTGAGGCTAGTCTGGGGATCAAAAGTTTTATTCTGACTCATCTAAAGGAGATATAGAAATATTGAGATTTTGTTGTTTGAAGAACCTCCATTTTTTTTTGACAGTCTGGATAAAAGAACAAAGACATTAGCAAGTCAAAGATGCTTTAGTTTCATTTTATAACCAGTTAAATGAACAGGGGCCAAGTATTAGATTACTGCCAAATAGTGGATCTAAAAAGTTGGTAGTAGACAAAATCAGGCAGCATTTGGCACAAGCGTTTTATATTTAATTTTAACTTCTATTTGTCCAAATATATCAATCCATGGTATAGTTTAAGAGCAGATAGTCTCTTCCTTGTTTTGTCTTGGAAAAAAAAAAATCCATATTTCCAGGGCTGGGGTTTTAGCTCAGTGGTATCATTCCTGCCTTGCAAGTGCAAGGTCCTGAATTTCAACCAAGGTATGAAAAAAATGTCCAACTGTGATAATGGCCTAAAAAGGTCTCTAAATTCTGTGTGGCCATTACATTATTAAATGCAATTTTTTAACTTCTATTTTGTAGACCTGAAGATTTTTTGTAGTGCCTGGCTTCAGATAATATAAACATATAAAGTCTGAAATAGGTACCACAAAAGTAAGAAAGCTTATATATGCATATCTATGCAAGAAGTCAAATCTTTCCTGAGGGGTACTTGAAAGTACATTAAAATAACAATAGAAATACATTAAGAGAGGCTGAAAGACATATATTTGGAAGAACTAGTAGAATCACAATCTCTGAGGGTTACAAGCTAAAATGTTATAGGTGTAGCTGAAAACTGCCAGAAGGGAC
Organism: Thryonomys swinderianus; assembly: GCA_004025085.1. Classification (NCBI taxonomy): domain Eukaryota; kingdom Metazoa; phylum Chordata; class Mammalia; order Rodentia; family Thryonomyidae; genus Thryonomys; species Thryonomys swinderianus. Next base: position 3,761 of record PVIC010037330.1, on the reverse strand, counting down.
AGGTACAGTATTTGGAGCCCTTTTAAAATATCTAGTCCAGCTTTCTCTGTTTTTATGTTACTGTTAATTACTACTTGTTTTTTGAGACAGGGTCTCGCTTTGCAGTTCAGGCTGGCCCTGAGCTCACTATGGTGCCCAGGCAAGCCTCAAACTCAGCAGTCTTCCTGCCTCTGCTCCTGTGTACTGGGATTACAGGTGTGAGCCACTACCATGGTATTGTTGTATGTGGTTACCGGGTATTGAACCAGGGACCTTGCGCTTGCTAGACTGGCACTGGAACCACTGAGCTAAATCTCTGGCCCTATGGCTTTTTTTTTTTAAGCATAAGGACATTCCCTACTTTAATAACTCCTTTTTATGAAATGTACATTGACTCCTGTCCTCTGGGGTTCAACAATGCTCCAGTTTAGAACTTGAGTGGCTCAGCAAAATCCTAAGTCCCTTTTAGGCCTCATCATGGCCCAGGTCTTGATTGACTTTGCAGAGCAAGGACAAGATATTGCCTGTCCTTTTAGTCCTTTTGTCTTCTTTAGTTTTGGTCTTGAAGCTTTGGTGTGGAACACCCAGAAGGTCAATTACAACACTCTTGAAGTGTGAGTGTAGGTGTTAATACTAATTATTATTATTATTTTATTTTATTTTATTTTATTTTTGAGGCAGGGTCTTGCTTTGTAGTTCAGGCCGGCTCTGAGCTCACTATGTAGCCCAGGCAAGCCTTGAACTCAGCAATCCTCCTGTTTCTGCCTCCCGAGTGCTGGGATTACAGGCGTGAGCCACTATGCCCGACACTGTGGTATGCAGTATCGATTGTTGGTGGGCGTGAGTCTCCACGCCCAACATTTTATGTGGTTACTGGGGATTGACTCAGGACCTTGCACTTGTGAGGCAGGTGCTGGAACCACTGAGCTAACCCTCTGGCCCAATACTAATTATTTTAATCTTTCCTGGATATAGGGCACTTTGAAATATAAAGTATTACCAGAGAACAACTATCTCTTCCATTAATCTTGGTCAGCATTATATTAGGAGTCAGTGTCATACTCTATCTGTCCTATACGTAATGGCATACCATTTTATGATTGTGTTTATATTCTCTTTTAAAAGTCATATGCCTGTAAATGTTGACAGATAGTAAGCTGGGTGTGGTGACATATACATATAGAGGATGAGCTAGAAGTTTTGCCACATGTTTGAGGCCAGACTGGTCTACGTAGTGAGTTCAAGACCAGCCTGAACTACATAGCAAGGTCCTGTGTAAAGAAAAGAAGAAAGAATGAAAAGAAAAGCTGAACGTGATTGTGGACCTGTAAACCCAGCATCTGGGAGGTTGAGATGGAAGGATTACTGTGAGTTCAAGGCCAACCTGGGCCACATAGGTGTTCAACAGCAGCCTGTACTACACAGTGAAGCCTAAGAAAAAAAGAGCAAACATAGAAACATAGCTTCTATGATAATAATTAAAGATGGCATTATTATATTATAACCATTGTGTTCTTTTTATTACTCTAAAATGCATTTAATCTTCCATTTCAGCAAGAAATAACTTACTGTTACCTTTATTCAATTACAAAATACTAAATGGCATAGACTTTCATCTAAATTTGCTACTCAAAAAAAAAAAAATAGGAAGCCTTGCCAAGTAGAAGTACTTGTTTGCAGATGAACTTTATAGGTTACTCATACCCAGTCATTAATTTTTTAGAATGACACTGTCTGGAGAAACTCCATGGCCTTGGACATTAAGACTTACTGTATGCAAGACATTTGACTAGTTGTCTAGAGAGTTTAAAAATCTGAGACTAACTCAGTCTTTTTTCTCAAGGTAGTAAAAGGAAAGGCAGGGTTACACTAGAAAGAGTTACATGTAATTCAAATGGTAGGTAGCAACAAATACAAAAGTAGGAGAAATTTAATAATGGTGACTCACTAAAAAAGATTCCCTAGTGAGTGATTCTAATAACGAATATATGAATTCAAACTTGACAAGATCTTGCAGCTCTCCGTAAAAGAATAATTATGGAGAGATACAGTTTTTGATAAATGAGAAGCTTGTAAGACCTGGGTCAAGGTGGAGGTAATGTCTAGAGGGCTTTTCCAAACTAGAATAAACAAGTTCAAACATACAACATAGATGCCAGGGAATATCTGATTTGTAAACGACTTTGAAAGGACTTTAGCTAGACGAGAACACATTTTTTTCTATAGCAATATTCAGTCTCCTTCTCTGGTGTCACAAATTAACAAAAGAAGTAGAAGGAGGTTAGAGGCAGTTTAGGGAAAGTTGAAGGAAAAGATAGATCTTTATTCACTTAAAACATATGTTTATTGAACACTGTATGTGCCAATAACCTAGAAAGCAGGGCACCTTGTACTTATGTATAAAGATTATGTGGTTGTGCAGTGAACAGTCTATTACCCAGCAGTCTGCAATGGCCCTGGAATATAGATACGGCAGTGAACAGGTTCCTGCTCTTGTGGAGCATTTTGGGAAAGGGTGTGGCAAGTAGTAAATAATTTACTAGTAGTAAATAAGTAAAAAATAAGGCAATTTCAGATAAGAATAATTGCTGCAAACCCCTCCACAGAAAACAGAACGGGGGGAGCTAGAGGTGCAAGGACCCAAAGAGTGATCAAGGAAAGCCACCTTAAAGAAACTATTAACCTAGGTATCTTCCTAAAAGAGTTACAAAGATAATACCACAGCAATATATGCATACCCACATTTATAGCAGCACAATGTATAATAGCTAAATCTTGGAAACTGCCCAAATACCTATCAATAGATTAGTGAAGAAAGAAAATGTATTTTTAGAACATATAATGAACTACTACACTGCCATAAAGAAGGAAAAACTTGAGACTTTTTAGGTAAGTGGATGCAACTTAAGAATACAATTTTAGGTGAAATAAATCTGATATATGTGTTTAAATTTCACAGTTTCTCTTGTGTGAGAAAACCAAAGGACAAATAAGGATCAAAATTGTTGATAGGCATTGGGAAGTAGGAAGAAAATGTTCAAATGGGAAGAGGAACAAGGGACAGGGAAGGAAGGGGAGGGAGAGAATAGGGAAAATTTTTAAAACTGGAAAGGAAACAATGGAAATGAAGTTTTGTAAAGGAAGAAGGGAAAAAAGATTGAAGGGAAGGGAAAGGAATGGGAAAAAAAGAGAACTAAAATTATGTTTTGGTGCAAATTCCCTATGATGAATACGATCATTATATATGTCAAAAGTGTATCAATATAGTTATTTTTAAAATAAAAAAACAACTATTGACCATTCAGAGGTTTGAGAGTCGAACAGAGCATATATAGGAAAAAGGAAAGGCAACGTTTCTGTATGGGGATGGTTATGTCACGCTCTCCAGTGTGTCAGTGGGTAACACGCGAGTTGTGGACAATGGAGTCATGGAGGGAAGCAGGGAGCTAGATTAGGGAACTGTAGTAAGAGACCTGTATCTTATTGTAAAATAAGATCCAGTCTCTAACAACATTTAGTAGGAGAGAGTAAAAGTTTTCATATTGGAGTGAAAATTTAGATGAACAAAAGTTCTAACAAAAGAATGACAGTATTGGATATCTGACACTGAACAAGCCTGGCCAGAAATCTTGAAGCTGAGGGTAAGCAGCAGACAAGCTATTTTTCCCAGGTCAGACCATGGAAGCCTCGGGGTTAGTCAGACTGACCAATAATTTGATAGTGCACAGGACTGATGAAACAATCTTGTCCAGTTAAACTTAACAGGTGTCTAGTTATACTTA